>BJCM01007834.1:0-16394 GCA_018326385.1 Flaveria bidentis
ATTCCAAGTCTATTCTTAACGTATTCAAATCGTTAGGATTGATCAGATTAACGTTTTCTCTGATTGGATCGCCAATCAAATAGGATTCCGCACTATTTGATCTGGTTTCACGTTGAATCTGTTAGTAATCCGTACGCCAACGGTCCCAACAATACTACTGTCTTTCTTCTTCATAAACAGGACCGGAGCACCCCAAGGAGAGATACTCGGCCTAATGAACCCCTTATCAAGCAGCTCTTGCAACTGTTCCATCAACTCTTTCATCTCCATCGGAGCCAACCGATACGGTGCCTTGGCAATAGGTTGGGAACCCGATATCAGATCAATCTGAAACTGGATCTCTCGGTCAGGTGGCACTCCTGGTAAGTCATCTGGGAACACGTCTGGAAAGTCACACACAACCGGTACATGGGATAGTTGTGGTGTTGGCGTATCTATATCCTTTACATAGGCCAAGTAGGCACTACATCCACGCCTCATACACTTTCCTGCCACCGCCATTGAGATCACTTTCGGAATCGTCGTGACCCGATCTCCATAAACAGTTACCAAACTCCCGTCAGGCGCTGTCAAACGAATCATCTTCTTACAGCACACAATGTTCGCCTTGAAGTCCGCCAACCAATCCATCCCAAGAACCAAATCAAAACCACCTAAGGTCATCACGAACGGTCTAACAGGAAACTTATGACCCTCAAGTTCCACATCACAGTTCTCTATCATCTCAGAAATCCTAGTAGACTTACCTATGGCAGTTTCTACATCGAAGGGCGCATCAACACGTCTACTACTAACAGGCTGCTTAGCACAGAAAGCAGCATAAATAAAACTTTTACTAGCACCCGAATCAAATAACACAGAAGCTAAAGTTTGGTTCACTAGAAACGTACCAGACACAACATCAGGGTTCGTCCTAGCTTCCACCTATGTCATAGTGAATGCCCTGGCGCTCGCCCTCAGTCCTTCACCTCCCGTCTTTTTCACCCCGGAACCCTCAGCCCTCGGCTTCTTACAATCCTTACTTATGTGACCCTCTTCACCATAGTTAAAGCAACGGACCATACGACGGTCCTTTGCCATGTGCCCCGCCTTCCCACATTTGAAGCACAAGTTCGACCCAAACCTACATTCCCCACCATGCTCTCTCCTACACCTACCACACTTCTTCATACTTGCCCCCGATGTGACCACACGACGGTCGTCCACCTGTGCCTTCTTTTTACCCGTCGAGGCATCACCCCGACCAAACCTCTTCCCCTACCAGTTTCGGTCACCTCCACCCTTCCGGCCACCTTCAGCCACCACCACCACAGCCCTCTCATCATACAATCTCCCTGCTAAATCCACCGCCGACCTAAACGTGCTTGGCCGGGCGGCGATCATGTGTCTGCGAATATCCGCTGGCAAACCCTGAATAAACCTCTTGATCTTTTGAGATAGAGGTGTCACTTGATCCGACACCAAACGTGCCATCTCGTTGAATTTGGTGGTGTACTGTTGGTCTGTCATGGTTCCCGCCTCCAGCTGCAGGAATTCTCTCTCAACCTTATCCATTTCTCTATGAGGACAGAACTCCTCAATCACCAACTTCTTCAGTTCAGACCATCTCATTCTCCCAATTGCCCGACTACCCTCGGCTTGGACTATGTTGTCCTACCAGCACAAAGCCGGATCCACAAAAGAGTGGGTAGCGAACTTCACCTTCTGGTCTTCCCGGCACTCACTGATATCAAGAACAATCTCCATTTCCCTCACCCACCGGTAAGAAGCAGCAGCAGTGCTGTTACCATCAAAAGTAGGGGGCTTGCATCTCATAAACGCCCCGTAGTTACAGCCTCGTGCTACCTCTGGCGCAGGCTCTTCTTCTTCCTCCTCTTCATCATCAGAGAGAACCGTTTCCGGCTCCGGTTGCTCCCGTCCTCCTGAAGACCTATTTCTCTCTTTTCTTTCCCCTTCCTGTACTGCCTTGATAACTTTGGTCACTACAGATGGTAAGATCGTCTGCATGACTTGATGGACTTCTTCAACCACTGCCTCTTTTACTGAGGCTCTCAGATTGGCGCTCTCGTCGCCACCCTCTGGATGAGGGGTCTCTGGTTCTTCATGAACCACCTTCTTAACTTTGGGTCTTCCTCTTGTGGCCCGTGGTCCAGCACCACATCCACTACCACCTCCACCACGAGAGGCCTTCGAATATCTACCACCAGCCATTCACACGCACACTGAAAGATTCAAACACCAACACAGTCATTCAAGGGAACAACTCAGTTTATGTCAAGTATAGTAAGTCCCTAATTACAGTGGCCAGTTGTGATTATCTACTTACTTTACTCTCCATACCCAAGCCTTACCTGTCCTGACTATGTTAGTGTTTAAATCTACATACAACACATAACCACATACCATGCGCACATAATATCGGTTAACTTTACGAAATCACCTTATGGCACGCACCTACTCAGGTTGGCATCCCTTCCCTTTCCGTCCCATTCTAAGTTTAAGTTAAGGTTTATTTTGAAAAATTTACCCATTTCACTTAAACTTTGGCTCTGATACCAACTTGTAAGGCCCCATTCTCGAGACGCTTACAGCTGGTGAATCATTGCACATAAAACATACATTTTCATTTCTCTTACATAAATATTACAGCGGAAACATTCAAAATGACATCTCATTTCATTATAAAAACTTTTGCCAAGTAATACATCGTTAAGCAGTTACAAAATACATTGTTGCATTACATCACAAAAGCATTAAATAAATGGATGCCATCCCAAAAGAGCTGAGTAGCCACCTCGTGCCATCCTCATCAATCATTACCTGCCAACTGGAAATACATCAAAGTCAGCGTTGCTGAGTGAGTTCTAGTTTTATAATAAAAAACATACTTTTTTTCGTTAAAACCGTTCTTTACTTTCATGCGATCATACAACATACGTAGACAAAGATAATATCTTATTATCTTCATCATTCATTAACTTCCGTTCATTCATTCATTCTTACTTTCACTCGTTCGTTCATCATTACATCTTTTCCTTTTGTCATCACCATGAACTTTCCCTTCATGCTCATGATACTGGGCCTAAGCCTATGATAGACCTTCATTCACGGTGCACCGCACCTCTGGCCACAATGCCTAAGGTAAAGTTCAGGTATACCATTGTCATGTGCTATGCCTTTCATGCTCATGGTACTGGACCTAAGCCTATAATAGACCTTCATTCATAGTGCCTAGCACCTCTGTTTACAGTACCTAAGGCAAGCAACAATGGTTCCATACATATGGTCAATCACAAAAAAAGACCCCGATGTGCATCCTCCCGGGGTAGCGAACCCGCACACCATTAGGCTAACACCTTTTAATGGTATGTCCCAACATACAGTGCTTGCAAGAATTTCATTACTTTCATCATTCATTAATGCATGCATTCATCATGTTCCTCTTCTTATTATCTTTCACTTTACGTTACATAATACTTTCACTTTATTCATTAACGTTCATCGTAAAGCCACGGAAAGATAAACATACATCATAAGGAACATCAACATACACATACACATACAATGCCAAACATGCTCTCTAAGGCCTCAACCGTCATCTTACATGAACTTACGTGAACCTTTACGTCAAAACTTACATCTGCACTTTCCCCCGAAAGTCAGAAGTTAAACTACACTTTTCCTCGAGTGCAACAGCCCTATTCGGGCGTATGGACACCTTTCAGTCGCATGGCCTCCATGCGACTGAACATCATGCGAATGAACCAATGCGGATGAACACCCATGCAAATGAACCTCATGCGGATGGACTCAATGCGGATGAATCCTATGCGAATGGAGCTAGTGCGGATGAGCATCTATGCGACTGAGCTCCCAATCGAGAGATTGAACTCTCAGTCGTGCAAATGGACCCCAATCGTGCGAATAAACTCTCAGTCGCACCTCAATCAGTCGTATGGCCTTTATTCGGTCGCCTAGCCCTAGCTGGTGCAGAATGCAGTTCATCCCGAACCCAATCTGCCATTTTCGACCTCCAAGCTCATCTAAACCCATTCTAAGCCCAAATCAACCATCCTAAACCTTAGGAATGCATACCATAACACCATTCAAGCACACACAAGCTCAAAATCAAGGCTCAAATGAATCATACACACACATACACATACACAAACGGGTCAAACACATACACACTCAAAAACCTGATTTTCAGATGTGTTCCAGCCCCAAATCATTCAAAAATGTGTAAAGGAGGGGTCCTAGAACTCACACAAACGACCACAACAAGAAGAGCTTCGATTTGACTCGCTTCTCAACGATTTTGCTCACTCAAATCAACCCGAACCAACTTTTCTCCTTTTTTCTCTTCTTTCTCTCTTCTCCTCTTTTTGTTTGTTGAAAATATGGGTGTGGGGAGAGGGTAAGGGCTGCCTTCTCCCTTTATATACTCCCACTCACCTAACTTAGGACTTTATTTCTTTTTCTTCATTCGTCGGCTTCAAAATAAATAATTACCTGGGTGTTACAATGTCCCTGCACACAAGATGAGATTGTTAGTTTTGATTGGAGACCAAAGCCTTGTTGGTCTTGGGTTCTTCCAATGATAGTAACATAATTGAACCAAAAGTTAAGCATGGATGTTCAATGGATGTCTTTGAAGAAGAGGTTTGGGCTGCAACATCTTCCTTGATCTTCCAATCCATCCTTTGGTTGATCATAGAGGATGAACTTGTTGAAGCTTTTGCAGCATGGCATTCTTCCAAGGCTTCTTTCTTTTCGGAAGGAGCATTCACCACCTTTTCTTCCGAAGCAGTCTTCTTCTGGGATGGTTTCAAGGGAGCTTTCTTGTTCTTCCGAACTTTAATAGCTTTTGCTTTCGAAGCCATTTTCCCTTCGGTAGAAGAATTTTCTTCCAAAAGCAACCTTGCTTTGGAAACCAGTTTTCCCTTTTTCACCACTTAAACCATTTGATAAGGTCCCAATGTGAAACCTAACCTGACTTCTTCTTTTCTAACATTATTTGCATAATGTGTGCTAGCAGGATTGTAATAACAATCTTTAGCCATGTGGTTTTGCAGACCACACATTATGCATGCAATGTTAGTCTTTTGGGAATGTGAGGATTTCTGTTTCTTGGGCTTTTTCTCTTCATCAACAATCTTTCCCTTCAACTTCTGATCCTTTGGTAGGATAGGAGTGCTGGTACTACACTCCTTTCCTGAATCAGAAGTACCAACCACCTGTAATCCAGCTGAGATAAAAACACCCTTTTGCTTTGGGTCAATCATCAGCTTAGACTCAGCCACTTTCTTAGCAGTTCTTCTAGCAGCTTTAGCTCTGCTTTTTCTGGCTTTGGTGGTTAGGGTTTGATCTTCACTGGGAGAGATGGGTTGATTTACCTGTTCCTTCCCTGTGGTGGCCACTATTATTGCCTCATTCTTCAACTCTTGTGAAGATGGTTCAGCAGTTGGGACCTCTTGCTCTTCAGTACCACATATAGGTTGTCTTATGGACTCATAAGAATGTGGTGGAGCAATTTCATTGGTCCCCAACCCTCCTTTGTTCTGATAACAGATCTTGGAGTGGGAGGATGATGCAATAATAGCTTGGAAGTTCTGCTTAGAAATAGCATACTTCCTAGCTTGAGCCTCAATAGTGACAAGCTGGGCTTGAGCCTGAGCAGTGACAAGCTGGGGTTGAGCCTCAGTAATGACAAGCTAGGCTTGAGCCTCAGACAATTTGGATATTAAATCCTTTATTTGAGTCTTGTAATTTGTATGTTCATGTATTAATAAGGACACAATTTTCTCTAACTCTTCAATTTTCTTTTGTTAGTCAGATTCAGCCCTTTTAAAATCAGATTTCAGAACATTTAAAGACTTAATATCAAATTTAATTTCCATATTATAGTCCTGATATAATTTAACCTTAGCTATACAGGTAGGAGTACAGAGATGTTCATATACCTAGTTATAATCTGTTCTAGCCATGAGAGCTTGAGCAGGAGTCACATCCTGTACCATAAAGCTCTAGTCAACTTCTTGAGCCATTGTAGCTATTTCAGTTGACTTTCTAGTGGGCTTTGATGTAGAGGGATGTGTGGAGTCCTGTGGGGTTCCCGGATTTGTCTTGGGAGCCTTGCATTCCCTTGCAAAGTGACCAAGTTGGTTACAATTGTTACATTTGGCCTTGGCTTTGTCAAACCCAAACTTGCTGGTAGTTGGGTTTTAAGGGAATTGCCTTCATGTTCTCTTGAATAACTTCTTCGCTCTGTAGGTTAAAAGAGACATCTATTGGAAGATATCCACATACTCTACATCGTCTGGACTGAAACACTCTAGATCATCAAAACAGTATTGAAAATCACCAGAGTGTCCACTTCCTGAGACAAAGGCACAACTGTCTTGAAAGGAACAATGCTGAGCCTGTTGAGACCTTGGAGTCTCAGGGAAAGTGATGTATGGTTCAGAAGAGTAGGATGACTGCTGGTTGTATGTCAAGGTAATGATGAGGTTGTAGGGGTACTAAACCTTCAGCAACCATTAAAGCTTTGCTAGCAGGAAGACTCAGAGATCTGCTTGTTTGATGGCCCTTCTTACTCTCCATCTCTAGGCGGTATCCATCAAGGATTCCATAGAGTTCAGTCATGGTAAGAGTGTACAAGTTCTCTGTCCTCTTGATAGAGATATAGTAGAATGTCCACTCATTTAGAAGAGCACTCATGAACTTTCTTGTGAGATCTCTAAGTTCAAGAGTGATCTTCAGAGTCTGGAGAGAAGAAATAAGATCAATGTACCTGAAATACTGCTGGCTGAGGGTCTCTTCATCAATATAAGTGAAGTTCTCGAACTGTTGCTTCAGTGAGTCCTTCTTGGAGTCGTTGGAGCTTGAATACATCTGAGCAAGTGCATCAAACACTTCTTTGGCATACTTATAATGCTCAAACCCCACCATGATGGAGTTGGGTATTGCAGTCATAAGAATGGTCATTGCATTGATGTCGATGTCCATCCTGACGCTGTCCTCGTCAGAATAATCTTCAATAGCTTTTTCTATCATGGCACTGTTTCCACCAGGTGATGCCACCTTGGGTTTATACGAGCCGTTGACAATGGAGTTCCACATTTTGCTATCTTGGTATTTGATGAAGCCTTCCATTCTTTTGCTCCAAGACCTGAAGTTTTCAGGAGTAATGATGAGAGCTTTGGTCATAGTTCCCATCTTTACTTCGGATTTGTTAAGGGCCATTTTGAGTGAGTTGTGGGGAGGAGTGAAAAACAGGTTGATTTGGATGATTAGATCTTTACAATCAAGAGCCTAAAGAGCTCTGATAACAATTGTAGGATCGATTTATATCACTTAACATTTTATTTTTCTCTCAAACTCACTTGAACTACACTCGGATGAGGGCAGAGTCTATAAGAGTTGATCACAATATAATAAGTAGTAAAGAACACAAGAAGTAATTTTAAGGTACTTGCATATATTGCTTCTCAACTCAAATGTTACAAGACTCTTTCAAGCACATGTTATGAGTTATAATGAAAAACTATATATAATACTACCTATAGTCGGATATACTTTGATACCAGTTGGAATCCTATAACTAAAGCAAATACTACAAAGCTATAGTTTAAGGTATCTCAGATAAAGTCTTATTTGAGATATGGTAGTCAGGACATGTCCCTAACTTACCTTTTGTCACCAACTAAAGTTAGTACCTTGTACTATCATAAAAGGTAAACAGTGGAATAAAGTATGGTCAACTACATGGCTCTTTGAGAAAGCGCCATGCAGTATCAGAGGTCTGTATCGGAGTGTTAGAGACCATACTTATGTTCACTGGTTCATAGTAGTGTCTTCCGAAGGTTAAATGGCTTCGGAAGAAAAAGTACTTCCGAAGCCACTTATACTTCGGAAGAGGCTACTTCTTTAGAGGCTTGAGGACTTCTTCTTTTCTTCATACTTCGGAAGTAGTCTTTTGATTTATTCTTCTTAGACTTGATCTTCGGAAGTAAGTTCTTTGACTTCGGAAGTAGAGTTTGTCTTCGGAAGTTGATCTTTCACTTTGTCTTCGGAAGACCTCTACTTCCTTCGAAAGTTCCACATTTGGCTTCGGAAGCCTTTGTAAGTTGCACCAAAATTTATCTAAGTGATTTGGTTTTGGTTGCACCAGCCTTCTTCTTGATCCAACAAGATCGTAGGTCTATTTTTGAGAAACAAGATGATCCTTGGAGTTGGTCAAAGAGATCATCGATACAAGGAAGAGGATAACGGTTTTTGTCAGCACCCCAAGGGGATGCGCTAGGATGTATGAAGCCTTTGTTAACCAACTCTTGAAGTTGACTAGCTAGCTCTTGCATTTTCGAGGGTGCGAATCGGTAGGGAGATTTAGCAACATGTGTAGCACCGGGTATGAGATCAATCCAAAAATCAATGGAACGAGCAGAAGGAAGACCGGGTAAATCTTTAGGGAACACGTTGGGAAAGTCACAATGATTAGAATGTCTTTCACACTCTTTCCCTTTTTTTTCTACCACGACATGGGCTAAAAAGACAACACATTCCTGACATAAGCACTTTTGTGCCTCTGTACAAGACATAAGTTTGAGTCCGTTTGAGGGTTTCTCAGCATAGATTTGTAAGGTGTCACCGAAAGGTAGTCGAATACGGATATATTTTCAAAGCAAATGACTTAGGCATGAACCTTGGCAAGCTAATCCATGCCTACTATGACATCAAAACTACCAAATTGCATGGGTATGAGTTCGATAGGAAATTCATGTTCATTAAGACTTAAAACACAATCAAGGAGAATGGAATCAACGGTGACAGATTTTCCATTAGCGACTTTAACGGTAAATGATTTTGGCAATTTAGAACGTGTACATTTTAGCATTGGTTCAAATTTTACGGAAACAAAACTTTTATTCGCACCAGTATCAAATAACACAGAAGCATAAATTTCATTTATAAGAAACGTATCGTTTACACCGTCATTGTTGTTTTAAGCTTGATGCGCATTTATGTTAAATGAGCGTCCATGTGGCGCTTGCACTTAAACTTGATTGTTGCGGGGGCATTGAGGAGCAAGATGGTTTGGGTTACCATATTTGAAACAAGTACGACCGTTTGCATTAGTCGGGGGTCTTTGGGTACCGGTCTGAGTTGAAGGCGGGTTACATTGTGGGCTAAGACCACTTCGACATGCTGACGCAAAATGCCCATAACGGTTGCACGTTGCGCTTTGACGACATTGAGAGGCAGGTGGATGGTCGTCTTGGTAGTCAGCACATTTGGGAAACGTACTGGTGTAGGATTTCTTGGGTGGTTCTTGGTTCGAATTGATGGAAGCTTGGGTTGTTGGTGTTGTCTTGGCATAGTTGCGGCCTTGAAACTTACGTTTCTTGCCGTGACAAGTGTTTTTGGATGGTGTTTTTGTGTCTTTGGGTTCCCAGGTGTATTAAAACTAGCGTAATCTTAGCATTAAAAATGACCAAGACCGTAAATATTTATAACTTAGCATAGACCCATCATAGTAGGGCGAATGTGCTAGTCCTATAGTGCTGTACATGTTAAGGGAGGTTTAAATTGCTTGCAAGATACTGTATTCTAAAATGTATTCACAAATAGTATAACAAGTAAGTATGTTTCTATGAATTAAGTTTTAGAATGCGTTTGGTTAAATGCATGATTGTGTATATTTGATAAATGATACATGTTGCAACCCAAATAGTGCTAAAACAAAAGGGGTGAAGTATGACTCACGGTTTGGCGATTAGAATCCACAAGAATAGATAAATGAGTTTAAAGGATGGAGTCATCAAAGTTACCCTAAATGGTAAACAAAAGTGTGTACGTTTAGGATTCAAAGTTTGATATTTCAACAATTGGAAAGTATACGAAAATTACAAATATAAGATTAAATGAAAGTATATACTACTTAGACACTTATTTGGACACCATGTATTATCTATGTTCTTTATGAGTATTAGTCGCTCATTGGAAGTCCAAAATAAGGAATCATATGATTAGTATAATGTCTACCTTAACACATAACATTCAACCATGGTTTGATTGATGTTATAGTGTGGTTTTGACTAAGTAATATATAGATATAAATATAAGTCATGCATTAGAGGTAGGGTAGTCCACAAACCTCAAGTGTTATATTCAAATAAGTCATGTATTAGAGGTGGGGATATCCACAAACCTCAAGATTGTCACCATTTCACAAAATCTCCACTTAAGAGTGATTCGGATGGTCATGAGTACATTAATGAAAGTATTAAGGTAAACTAAGTAGTTTGATTAATTGTTCAAGTGTGGTATGGTGGATAGATTATTTTTAGAACCAAGGTTTAACATCACCATTTCATACCATTAAACAAGCCTTTCAACATAGGTTGGAGGGTCGGTTTGGTTTAATCCACTTTTTGATTTGTAGATTATTTAGTGTTTTGTAAAGATAAAAGAATATGATGTAAAAGCCTTAAAATTTCTTAAATATAACTTCAACACAAGCCTTCCAACATTAAAGTTGTTGGTGACTTGGTTTAGTATGTAAAAGACTAAAAAACAAGACAAGAAAACATGTATAAAAGAGTTAAAGATAATATTTCCAACTTGGACCTAAAAAATGAGGGTTTACCATACTTGTGTCACGTTGGTAACTAAGTGGTTATTTCCTAGAGGTTGTTTCAAGTGGTAAAGAAAATGAAGAAAGTAAGAAAAAAAGTATAAATAAATAAATAAATAAAACTTACAAATTGTTCTTGAATATTTCTTGCAAAAAGGATGAAGTTCTTGGATGGATTGAGAGAGTTTAGAGAGAGTTTGAGTGATGAAAGTGATTAGAGAAAGATTTGAGTTAGTATTTATAGATAAAAATTATGGTTGCGCATTAATGTAAGTAGTTGGGGGAGATGAGTGAAAAGAATATACAAAGTTTCAATTTTAACACTTTAACTTATTTTATTTATTAAATTACACCATAAACTAATGTTTTAGAATGGAATGAGTATTTTAACATATGAATCATAAAAATAAAACTTATAAATAATTTTCTGAAAAAAAATATAAGTCCCGATAAGTTGATCGGGTGTATTCGCAATTGTTTAAATGTTGCACAAACATATAATAAACAAGAATAATATAAAAATATATTTTTACTATTATCAAATCTTGAGATTACAAGGATTGAATAACGAGTAATATTACATTTAAAAATATGTAAAATACGGAACATTACATTTGATATCCTACTCGTAATGGGGAGCTATGTGAAAAGGATCATCCAACACTTTCACGCCCAATACCAATTGTCGTCATCCCCTCATTTTTGTGGTCTCGCCATTCATGACATAGGGTGATAAGAAATTATATGTAACTAAGGACTTAAAGAAAGAGCCACCAACCATTGTTAGTTTTAGTGTTATTGACTATAAAGAAATGTTACTTATTATTAATGTGGTCAAAGGTTCTAAACACGATTCTCGTCGGCATCACCACCGGTTTTATGGGTTACGTGAACTATGAATAAAATTAGGCGTGTAGTTACTCAAAAAAATAAAAATATATAACGATAGTTAATTTTTGGATTACCTTGACATGCAAGTATGAAAATGGAAGGACAAGTTAGCAAAGGTTCATTACCTTGACATGTTCTTTTATCACATAAGAATGGAATGAACAATTTCTTCCGATTTAAAAGGAAATCCAGGAAGAAAGATTATTATATCTTTTTTGCAATTTCTTTCACTTTTTTCACTTAACTTATTTTTAAAAACTATAAAATACATATATTTTTCATATTCTTTTCACTTCCTTTCACTTCTCTACTAAAAAAATCTCGAGAACACAATGTTAAGAAGAGAATGTTAGGACTTATATTTAGCCCCGAGATAGTTGGAGTATTTACAATCATATTTTTTATTTCTGATCCTATATTTTAACTAAAAACTATTTTTCAAATTTATTTTTTTAGTTTTTTAAAACTCTCCCGCATCTTATTCCCTATATATATCACTTCTCACTTAACAAATACACTATATGTTTTATCAAACAAGAATATGTGAATTTGTAAAACTCCAATGCCTAGCAAGATAAAATATGACTATCAAAATAAAACTATCTAACATTACCGTAGAGTATTTCATATATCTGCTCCACTCACCAAAGAGCCAATAGGAGCGCTTTTTACTAAAGCAACCAATGAGATCGATAAGGCCATTTTTGTACTAAAGACTAAATATTCTGCATTTTATATATATATACAATTAAGATCAACACATTCAAGCAAGCATGAAGAATGACAATAGTAATTTATTAGTGTTCCTTTATAATTGTTGCTATTGTTAAAGTGTTGAAATATTTGAGTGTTTGTATAGTTATTGATTATCCATATAAAAGTATTTTCTATTGTATTGCTTATGATAATTTGATTTATTATTCAACATCAGATAAAATCTTGTTTTGATTGTCATACTTATTGTTTTTTTAAACTTACATACCGTTGAAATGCAAGTATATTTTTTAATTTAATATCAAACATAACAAATGTTTTTAATCATTGAATATATATATATACACACACTAGTGGGGAACCCGCGTAATGCGGCGGTGACGATAATTTACAACATAATCCTCATTTATAGTTAGTTAATGAATACTTTGCGTTGCGATGAGATCAATGCTTAGGAGTATGACATTGCATGTTGTTCTAGGAGTCATCATTTTTCTCTTTTTTAACTTATATTCAGATCTAGTGTGATTTAAATCTTAAAACTCCATAAGCTAGATGCAATAGAGAATAATGATTCAACCTCCGATACCTCTGCGGTAAAGCAACTAGTTGTAAGTACCGAAATTACAAACGCATCATCTTTTATTTTCATTTTTTGCATCTACAGCCATGTTAAAAACAAGAAGCCACAAATGCTCTATCCAACTTCTTTAGATTAACTCCACTAACCAATAACAAAACTAAATTTAATGTAGCTTAGTCGTTGCAAACGTCCTATTCAAGTTAGTTTCAATGCAATTATCGATCAATGAAATAAACCTATAATTCTCCCCTCACAAACAAAACACAAAACTAAATGTTTTTTTAACTTTGAAATCAAATAAAGTTGAAGAACCAACTTCATAAAGAATATAATAAATATTTGTTTTAGATAAACACTTAAATACACCATATTCAAAACCAACCAGTATCATCTTTGAACTCTCATTCAAAACCAACCGGTAAAAGAGTTACAATTATCATTAAGAGCTCGATCCTACCAATTCTATAACTTCGTTCCTTGAAAGAAACTATATTAATTGATATTAATTATGTATGCATAATCATCACCAACAAAGTTGAGATTAGAAAATAACCGTTGGAAATTTCATTACTTAATTATTGATAACTTTGATAACTCAAAAAACACCCAATTGTAATTACCATGAATTCATGAACACCATTGTTTAATTGCAACAATTACATAATGCTTGAAAGGGTTGGCTTGCAATGAGTTAATATAAAAATAAGTATGTATCGGCGCCCATCAGCCAAGATGTTTTCTGCCTATTCAACCATTTTATCTTGGTGTGACAATAAATTACAGCAAAGATCTTTGGCAAAAATACGTACTAAATTCCATTTCATTAAGTTATCTCTGGTTTTCACGGAAGCTTATGTGTTAGCAAATGTTGAGGTAACAAAGTAACCTAACCTGAGAACTCCATCAACTTCAATCAAATGTATACCATCTACAATATTTATTAGATTAGGAAAAAAACCGTTGTAGAATCTCTTCAAAATAAAAAACATAAGTAAAAGAGTAGGAAATGTCACATGTAAAACTTCTACCTGCAAAAGGGTGATATGTAATCCCACCAACAATATAATTGCATGCCTAATAACCACCAGGGAGCTTATGCATGAGATAATATCACGTAGTTGTTTAGTGTGTTGTGTTAGAATTTAAATCTTCATTTAAGAACCATAGTAAAAATCATAGAAACAAAATCTAATAATTAAGAATAATATTAGCTTAAAAGTAAAACAAAGCAAACAATCCTAGGAGATAATTTATGTTTTATTCCATTAAACTCCCATTAATGTTAAAAATTAAGATTAAGCAGGTGTATTCTAGTCTAAATAAAAAATAAATATGTATCGTATTAAACTCACTCCTTTCTAGTGTAACTGTAGTCTTTAATTAATTTTTTACTTTTTAATCTTAATACTAATACTCCTTTAGTGAGACTTGAGAGTTGGACCAAAAAAAGGAACTTGTGACACCTTCCATGTAAGACCTCATCCTACTTTTGCTTTTGTAACGACATACTCTTTACAAAACCTTGTTATAACTCACTGCAAATTGAACAAATAAACAAATCTATCCACTGGAATCTGGATGTTAGCATCTATTTAATTCTAGATAACTCATAGATATTAAATCTACAACAATTTCTTCATAAGATATAATTTTGCTTCATTTCAGTTGGGAATCACAAAGGGGTGAGCAAATGTCGGGTATAAACAATTATTATCAAGGACCGAACTTATCTGTAACCAAACTGAGTGTAGAATGGATAGGTAAGTACTCAAGACTTGTTTTCTGTAAAAATCAGGATTGGACCGGTACTCGGGTAGCAAACCAAGTAATTTGACATTTTTAGTATCTAACTGAATATGTGAAAACCTAAAAAAATCAGGAATTAACTAAATTAGATAGATATGATCACAGGAACACAATTGGATTACCATTAATCAACTTATATAATTTTTGTCCATCTACCCTGCATCTCCAATATTTAATAGATATAACATAATTTCTTAATATATTACTTCTTGTAACAGGTACAGTATGGGTACTTATACTCATATTTTGGTGTTATTATGAATTAATTTATATATGCAAGTACTTTAACACGTAATCATCAAAAAAATAAAATGAGATCTCATTGTGGTATTTCATCAAACAACTTACATGAAACACTTAATCAAACACAATCACAAGCTAAAATGCTTAATCAGATGTTGCAATACCAAAATCATATTCAGTAGATAATCATGAAGAAGTAATCAAGACTTTAACAACATAAACATAGATAACACAACCTAGATCTATAGAAAATGAAAAGTTATACGGAGGTTATGGAAGTGATGCTAACCATTTCTTTCAATAAAGTACTAAAATGTTGCCATTCTTGGTTAACTTGATGTCTCCAGCCCCTCCAACAAGCCTATGGACAAAATCAACACAGAAATAACAGTAGAATAGTAACTAACAACTAATGATGTAGAGAAAAAAGCTAACATTTTAATGGTGCCTTGAGGGCCGAGGTTGCTCTTAAGAACATCTTGTAAACCGTTGGCGGCATTGATGTTCATGTGAAGTAACCTGACTTTGGGGTTTGACTGCAGTTGCATCCAAGGCCTATATGTACATGCGGGGCTGGGATGGGTTGTTTGATGGGCTTGCTCTTGGATGGGTCGACGCTATTTGTTTAATACATGTTTGATTTAGAAGCCTTGAATATAAAGGAAAAAAGTGATGTTGTGGGTCTTCTTGGAGATTTCACGCATCTTTCATGGTCATCATCTTTGATTTTCACACTATCGTCTCTCTTTTTATGAGTCTTAAATACTTCATCATTATATATGGTTGTTTAAGAGAGTTAATGACTAGTTTTGTTTTAGATTCCTGATTCATCACAATTGAATCATTCTTAGGGTTTCACTCATCTACCATCAATGGTGTATTCATGTTCATCTTTGTATTTTTATATTAAGATGGTCATGTAAGTGGCTTTAGGATAGTCATGTTCTTGATAATGATATAGACTATTCTACTTCACCATATCTTTCGTCTAAGGGTTTTTATTTCTTGGTTTTACGATGTAAAAAATTTTGAGTTGCTAATAATAATGAGATTCTTACTTTTTGACACACTGGACAAACATAAGATGAACAAGACCAACTCTATAGATTTATATAGTAGGCAAAAGAGTTTTCATACTCCACAAAACTCTCATGTTACTGTCTGATTTAAGCATACATAAAAATATCAAACATTTATCATAACTTTATAAATATTGACTTAGACGTGTGTTATGTTTAATTGATTAGTCAAACGAGAGGTGCTTAAGTTTTAAGTGTTACAAATGATTCAAAATTATCTGAATACACAATAAAAATCATTCCAACATATACACACAATACAAGAAATTCAGGTCTTTACATACACATAGAATGTGTGGCTAAAAGTATATTATATATGGGTGATTGTCTTTATCTACACATAAGATAAATGTCATGATGTGTTTCCTTGCGTCTGTGGATATAGATCATTACCTACAATTCAGTTATGTGTAGGCACATAGCTTGCTACACCTACATATAT
>BJCM01008021.1:1040-12563 GCA_018326385.1 Flaveria bidentis
CAGATTATAAACTATAATATAACCATCCTTTCCGCTGCGTTTTTCAGAAAGTTTAAATGGTTAAACTATACAACTATGTTTTAACAAACCCCAACATATCTTTCATAGATGTGGTTACACCATGAGTGTGCAGCTCACTCATGAGATGATAGAATCTGTCAATAATATCATCTAAGCTCTCATTCCCTATCGAGGAGAAACTATCGAATTCCTTCTTGAGAGCCTTAGCCTTCAGAGCCTTCAACGTCGCGTTTCCATCATACCTCTTCTCAAGAGCCTCCCATAGCTTTTTGGCCTACTTGTTCTCAGAGAACTGATGAAAGATATCTTTCAGTATTGACTGAGTCAACGGGGCATAAACTTTCATCTCAACATTGAAGAGTATCTTCTAAGCCTCACTCATTCCTCCCGAAGTTAACTTGACTCCATTAGCACTGACTGGCATCGTGTAACTAGTCTCGATGGATGTCCAAAGATTGGAATAAACTCCATTTAAGTAAATCTCGAACCGATGTTTCCAATGTGGATAGTCATCTAATGTTATAAGCTTCGGCGGTTTTTTATGATTTCCTATCTTATTTTCCAAAAGAAGAAGGTTCTGGATGCGTGAGTCCTTCTTGAAAGTGAACTCAGCAAACTGATCTTCCATTTCTATAAACTAGGTACTTGGAGAACATGACAGTTTCAATTGTACGAATGGACTATGAGTATGGTTCACTCGTGCGAATTAAAGGTGCGAATGAATTCACTCGTGCGATTGGATTCAGTCGTGCGTATGAACAAGACGAATGGACTCAAACGACTGGAGCTGTTCAGTCGTGCGAATGATGAATGCGACTGAGTTCAGTCGTGTGAATGGAGTGTACAAATGAGTTCAATCGTACGAATGAGCTAGTCGTGCGACTGAAGGCTGCTATTTTGGAAAAATCGAAGATTCCGACACTTTGACACAATATACGATTTTCACAAGAACTCTAATCTGTCTTATAGTGAAAATTCAAAACTTTAAGCCCAGAAAACGTCGAAAACACTTTTTGATTCAAAAGGATGACTCATTTGAATGAAAACGTTAAGTTTAACACCAAAACTAATCGAATCAAACGCAAAATCAAGAGCCAAATCTCTAATACCACTTGTTAGGACCGTGTACGTATGGAATAATAACTGATAATTCGTGAAACCAGATCAAATAGTGTGGAATCCTATTTGTTTAGCGATCCAATCAGTGAGAACGTTAACTTAATCGATATAAGAATGAACTAAACGGTAAGAACAAGTAGGAATCGATCAAGAACGGACTTTGAAGTTGGATTGGCTTTCGTGGACATTCTTGACGGCTAGGGTTCGTGTATTCGAAGTTTTCTCTCAATTGTTATGATTTGTTTTTCTTCATGAATTAAGTAGTATTTAAAGGTTTGTAGTTTTCATTCATATGACTGAACCATTAGCATGTCTCAATCATGCGATTGAATCATGCGACTGAGTCATACGCACGACTGAAGGTTCAGTCGTGCGACTGAGTCAATCTTATGTCTCAATCATACGACTGATCCAGTCTGTTGGTTCAGTCGTGCGACTGGTCCATAAGCATGATGTATTCATGTGTATGGTCCATAAGTATGGTCCATTAGCATGAAGACTCATCCGACTTGGTTGAACACGTTTCTTAATCATTATTGACTAAGAACTATGTACAATAACTTCAAACCTATATAATAAGTTCATACATATGAATTATACTCAACATAAAAATAATATGAATTAAATAAACATTAATAAGCCTCAACCACATATTATATTTCATTGAATCAATTCATTACATATGTGTAAGACATGAAAGACTTTTACATTAAAGCTCATAAACTAGGAGCAACATGTATCTACAGTTTGTGTGCTATTAGTAGATTTAGATACTAATGTAGTCAAAATAGGAAATGCTTGGGGTATGAAGAGTAAAGTATGTGGCTAATCCCAACTGGCCACTGTAATTAGGGACTTACTATACTTGACATAAACTGAGCTATTACCTTGAATGTTCGTGTTGGTGTTTGAATCTTATAGCATGCTTAGAAGATGGTTGGCGGTAGATCTTCTTAGGCTTCTCATGGTGGAGGTCGTGGTGCTAAACCACAGATCACGAGAGGAAGGCCTAGGGTTGAAGAGGTGGCTCATGAAAAGCCCGAGACCCCTCATCCAGAGGGCGGTGATGAGAGTGCTAACTTAAGAGCCTTAGTGAAGGAGGCGGTAGTGGAAAGGGTTCATCAGGTCATTCAGACGATCCTACCATCTATGGTGACCGAAGCGATTAAGGTTGTATGGAAAGGAGAAAGAAGGGAGAGGAACAGGTCCTTGGGAGGACGGGAGCAACTGGAGACTAAGACGGTTCTCTCCGATGATGAAGAAGAGAAAGAAGAGCCTGCACCAAAGGTGGCACAAGGCTGCAACTACGTGGCATTTCAAAGATGCAACCCTCCAACCTTTGATGGTAATGGAACTATTGCTACTGCTCATCGATGGGTGAGATAGATGGATGTGGTACTTGATATTAGTGAGTGCTGAGAAGACAAAAAGGTGAAGTTTGATGCCCACTCGTTTGTGGACTCGGCTCTGTGTTGGTGGGACAATATTATCCAAGCCGAGGGTAGCTGGGAAATTGGGAGAATGAGGTGGTCTGAGTTGAAGAAGTTGGTGATTGAGGAGTTCTGCCCTTATAGAGAGATAGATAAGGTGGAAAGAGAGTTCCTGCAGCTAGAGGCGGGAACAATGACACATCACTAATACACCACGAAGTTTAATAAGATGGCACGACTGGTGTCGGATCAAGTGACGCCTCTGTCACGAAAGATTAAGAGGTATATCCAAGGCCTGCTGGTGGATATCCATAGGCACATGATCACTGCCCGACTGAACACGTTTCGGTCGGCGGTTGATTTGGCAGGAAGGTTGTATGACGAGCGAGAGGTGGTGGTGGCTGTGGTGAGGAAGAAGGGTAGTGGTGACCAGAACTTTAATGCGAAGAGGTTTGGTCGGGGTGGTGCCCCGACGAGCAACAAGAGTGCACGGGTGGATGACAGTAGTGTGGTCACATCTGGTGTGGGGTCGAAGAGGTGTGGTAAATGTGGAAAGGAGCATATTGGAGAATGCAGGTTGGGATTGAACTTATGCTTCAAGTGTGGGAGGACGGGGCATATAGCAAAGGATTGTCATGTGGCCAGATGTTTTAACTGTGGTGGAGAGAGTCACATGAGCAGGGACTGCAAGAAGCCGAGGGCTGAGAGTTCTAGTGTGAAGAAAAATATTGTTGGGACGGAAGGGCAGAAGGAAAACACCCGAGTTTTCATGATGATTCAAGAGGAGGCTAGGACGGACCTTGATGTGGTGTCAAGTATGTTTCTGGTAAACCAAACTCTTGCATCTGTGTTATTTGATTCCGATGCAAGTAGGAGTTTCATTTCTGCTGCATTTTGTGCTAAGTTGCGCATTAGGAGTAGAAGTATTGATGAGCCCTTCGAGGTAGAAACTGCCATAGGTAAATCTACCAAGATTTCTGAGATGATAGAAGGTTATGATATAGAACTAGAAGGTCATAAGTTTCATGTTAGACCGTTCGTGATGACCTTAGGCGGTTTCGATGTATTTCTAGGAATGGATTGGTTGGCGGAATATGAGGCTAACATCGTATGTCACAAGAACATGGCCAGACTGACAGCGCCTGACGGGAGTTTGATGACGATTTACGGTGATCAAGTTACAACTATCCCGAAGGTGATTTCGATGGCGGTGGCGAGAAAATGCATGAGGCATGGATGTAGTGCCTACTTGGCCTACGTAAAGGACGTGGATACACCAACACCACAACTGTCCGATGTACCGGTTGTGTGTGAGTTTCCAGACGTGTTCCCAGAATATTTACCAGGTGTGCCACCAGACCGTGAGATCGAGTTTCAGATTGACTTGATACTAGGTGCCCAACCAGTAGCTAAGGCACCATATCGCTTGGCTCCAACTGAGAAGAAAGAGTTGATGAAGCAATTGCAAGAGCTGCTTGATAAGGGGTTCATTAGACCGGTTATCTCTCCTTGGGGGTGCTCAGGTCTTATTTTTGAAGAAGAAAGACGGTAGCATGAGGATGTGCATAGACTACCGTGAGCTGAGCTAGTTGAAAGTGAAGAATCGGTACCCCTTACTGCGAATTGATGATCTATTTGATCAGCTCCACGGTGCCAGTTCGTTCTCGAGGATAGACCTTCAATCTGGTTACCATCAGTTGAAGGTGAAGGAGCAGGATATTCCTAAAATTGTAAGGCCCCGTTCTCGAGACGCTCACAGCTGGTCAATCATCACACATAAAACATATAATCACATTAAATTTAATAAAACATTGTAGCAGAAACATTAAAGAACCTTTTCATTTCATTATAATTGCTTTTGTAAAATAATACACCATTCATTACAAAACATCGTTTGTTCGCATTACAATGCAAAAACATTATACAAAAGAATGCCATCCAAAAATGAGTAAAGTACCCGCCCCGTGCCATCATTAGCAACTATTACCTGCCAACTAGAAACACATAAAAGTCAGCGTTGCTGAGTGAGTTCTAGTTTTAAAATAAAACATACTTTACTTTATTTCAAAATCATTCTATACTTTCATACATGATCACACGTCGTACATACACATAGATAATATCATTGTTATCTTCCTTTACTTTTCATCACTTTCTTTCTTTACTTCTTTCCAGATCAGTGTCATCAGCTATACCCCAAATGTATGCACAAAGAGGGTACTTGGCCGAAGATCATAAATGACCTCCATAACGCACATAGCCTAGCACCAACACCGGGGCAAACGAAAAAGATCCTATCTGTATACTACACCCAAAACGTATGCACAAAGTGGGTACTAGGCCAAAAATCATAAATGACTTCTAGAACGCACATAGCCTGGCCCCAACACAGGGGTGAGTGTTCACTATAATCCATGTACTATACAACTGGCCAGTTACAAAGACTAGACCCCTGTGTGTATCCTTATGGGTTAGCTAAACCACACACAATTAAGCAAACAATATTTTAGAGTCATGCACCTCCATACATTTGCTTGCAAGACTTTCTTTACTTTCACTTTCATTAATGCGTGCATTCTTTCATTACTTTCCTCTATTCATTATCTTCCACTTTACATTTCATAATACTTTATCATTTCATTCATGAACATTCAACGTAAAGCCATAGAAAATAAACATACATAACAAGGAACATAAACATAACCATACAAAACATCACCATACAAGTCACCATCATACATGACATAAAAATCATCATACATGCCATAACATACCCCATACATCATCAAAAGTCAACTTACTTCACCCTCGGCAACATCCCAAGTCAAAGCCTACACTTTACATTTCCCCAAAAATCAGAAAATTATTCTAAGTCTTAGGCGCATGGGAACTATGCAGGCGCATGGCCTTTCAGGCGCTTGGGAAACACTTAGGCACGTGGGGAACTTTCAGGCACATGGGCACTATTGGGACGCATGGGCAACACTTCACCAATTCTAGGCAAATTCTAGGCGCTTGGGCACTATACAGGCGCATGAGTGCCTAGGCACATGGGAATCCTGGGTGCATGGACACTTAGCCAAATTCAGCCTTTTCTAGGCGCATGGCTACTATTTGAGCGCATGGGCTTTGGGCGCATGGGGACACATAGACAGTTTATACCGTTGGGCGTATGGGCCACTATTTAGGTGCATGGTTAGTCTATATCACACTTAAACCACTAATTTTAGTCCCCAATCATCATTTAACATGTTCTTAGCTTAAATCATACATTCTAAGCCATAGAAACAAAATAATAACATCATCATAACCATAAGCACACCCAAATCAAACCCCACCCGCAATCAAATACACATATACATACGGGTAAGAAACCCATTTTTATAAAAATGTTCATACATGCATTTCCAGCCCCAAATCAGTTAAATACAAGTAAAAAGGGGGTTTGAGAACTCACCTTAGTAGCTCTTGGGTATGACTTCCTTCAAAACCCGAATGCAATTGAGTTCTACCACCTAGAAACCCACCAAACACACATATAAGCATATAAGCATACCGCCGAGGCAAAGCTGGTTAAGGACACTCAAAAAACATGAATTCTTACCTTGAATTCGATCTCTTCTTGTTCTTCTTCAAATATCCGAGAGATTCTACTCTTCTTCATTTTCTCTCTCTACAAAATGCGACTGTGTGATGTGAGTAAGCAACATGGGCTGCCATTTTGCTTTATTCACCAAAATTTTCAAAGTTTTGTCCTTTTGACACTTTTAACCCCTTGGCTTAGATTAAATTGCATTTCTTTCTTTTTCTTCACTTTTATTCTTTCTTTCATAATTTTAAAAATAACTGGGTATTACAAGTCCACCCCCTTATATAGGTTTCATTCCTGAAACTTGTTATTCCTCGAAGAAACATGGGTAATGCTGCCTCATCTCCTCTTCTGTTTCCCACGTTGACTCAGATCCCTTCCTATGCTTCCACTGTACACGCACACGATGAACTACTTTATTCCTTAACCTCTTCTCCTTACAATCAATGATCGCCACTGGTTGCTCCATATAATTGAGCCATTCATCCACCTCGATATCTCCCACTGGTACAATCATATCCTCGTCAGCCAAACACTTTCATAAATAAGATACATGGAATGTTGGGTGAATTCCACTTAACTCATTTAGTAACTCCAATCTATAGGCCACCTCTCCTACTCGAGAAATGAATCGGAAAGGCCCTATATACCTTGGGCACAACTTGCCCCGCTTTTTGAACCGAATGAAACTGTAACTCAAGGATAATCACACTTGAATCAAATATTGAAGATTATAGATCAAATATGATAATCACAATTAAAACCCCTTTGATCTTCAATTAGATTGCAAAATATGTTTTTACAAATAATCCCTTAATCTATTGGTCATTCAACCATTAACCAAAACCTAATGACAATTAACCTATTTATAGTCTAGAATAATATTCACTAATTGCACTTAACCCATAGACTTAGGCTAATTAATACAAAATTACATATTAAGCATAAAAATGACTAAAAACAAGATAAAATATATTTTGTTCACAAAAAAATATATTTATTACAATATAACTCCTAGTCATCTAAATCTACAACGTCTTGTCTCGGTTCCTCGTCTCGAACGTGTCGGGTTTGACTTTTGCGTTGACATTGACCGTGACGTTGACTTTGACTGTGTTGATAATATAGACTATCTTGTACAGCTCCAACAATCCTCCCCCTTAGTCTATCATTATCAACGTCTTCAAACAAATTAAGCACCAAAAAGTCAACAGTAGAAAGATCTTCAAATTGAAACTTTCTGAATCTAATGAGAAAGATTATTCATCTCATAAGCTCCTCCTATTTATATGCTCCCCATTTTCGAGTGCATCCTTTGTAAAGATATTGGAAAATCTTTCCCAAATATCTAATCTTGAGTGCTTCAGAAGATGTAGGAAGAGGATTCCTAGCTCGGTTACTTCTGCAAACTTGAGGAACAGGTTTTCTGATCAGGTACACTACTTAACTCATGATCGACTATCACTTAAAGCAAAAATCTGAAACACATTCTCAAACACAATCTTGACATTTCTAATTAGATCATTTCATTTTAAAAAAATAAACCCATGTTTATCTGTGTGTGAAAAACAAGCGAACCCGTGTTCGTTTGTGCAAAATTTCTGTGAAATGCATGAAAAATGATAAAATTGTAACAACATAATATGGAAGACCAAAAAGAATTTTGAAATGAAAATTTGTTATAATTTTTTTTAATTATATATATATATATATATTATAACCGAGAACTGAATCGATGATGAGATCATATCCTCAAGATACACTTTAGCACAAAGATGAATTTAAACATCGACAAGCAATGAGATCACACTGATAACTGAATCTTATCACAGTCTTTGAATGATTTTGAAATTCTCAAACAGATCAATAATGATTGCTGATATTTTATCCACTTAAACACATGCCCTATCTTTTTCAACAAACAGCAAATGATTCATTAAGGTTCGATTAAATACTTTAGAATGATAGGACCCCATAATCATTTGGCAAAAACCCTCACCCAACATCAGGATTTCTTGAATTTTGTTATGATCTTTATACAGCAAGGCTTATGTATTAGTATGCAATTGATTATCAATACAACATTTCATTCTATGATGAATTCATCGTTTAGATGATTTGACAATACTTAGACCAAAATGGTTAGAGCTCCAGGTCTATACTCACGTATAACAAAGTATAACAAAGGAGATGACCATTTAATCATGTACCGATGAGAGCTCCAGGTCAGTACTATCATACAACAAAGGAGATCATCACTCTAGGTCAGTACTACCGTACAACAGAGGAGATTAGTACAAACACAAGATACATAAATACAACAATCATGGCTAAAAGATATGGCTTACATGATTTGTATCATGGTGGGTGAAAGATCAATTCTCAATCCAAATTTTGTCGGGACTCAGTTTTTGTGCAGGCCAAAATGATTGCGTAAATCTAGACGTCCTTAAGCAAATATTTTAATTTAAATTATTATGCTGATGTCTAATTTATTCTTCAGGCTGAGTCTACCAAGCATATCATTAAAGCATCTGTTAGTTTTTCTATTATTTGTAATTAGAATTAAGATGTAAATTAGATAACAACATCAATTACTATCATTTCTCATTTTAAAAATACAAGTCATGCAAAAAGAAGCATTTCAAGAAGATATACAATCATTTCTCAATCATCTCAAATCAAGTTCCCAGTTCTCTTTTCATTTTTATTTACTTATACTCTCCCCCTAAATTTTTATTTTTGCAAACTTTTTTAATTTTTAATTTTTTTAATTTTTTCTTAATTTTTTTTATAAAACTATACAAAAAATTTTTACCAAAGAAGGTCTTCCAAACTACACTGATATGAAGATAAGAAATGAATGCTCAAGAAATATGAAGTGATTGTGAAGTGAGAACGATGATTGTGTAGATAAAAATCTAAATTGTGAATAAAATACAATGACCTTAACCTGTTTGGTCCACCTCAAATTTGAATTAGGAACAATTTCTGTTAGTAAACTGGATTACTAACAGTCCTCCTGAATAGTTCCTGCACTCATTAACAAATTAGTTAGAAAAGGAACCCAAGCCATCGTAGTCCTGGAAGTTCCATTTTCATCGATATAAGAAACCTGCTTCTACACACAACCGTTTAAACAACCGGGGATATCAGTATCCTTCTTTTTAATTTTCCAAATTTGTTTCGGTTCAATTAATTTGGATTTGAATGAATTAAATTTGGAAAATATTTTCTGTTTAAGATCAGAAAGAAAATAATTTGGTTTTAAACCTTTGGTTATTTTTATCTTTGAATCATGTGAAACCGGCTTCACATGAAAAGGTTTGGATGGAGGGTTTTTCATCCAACCATTCAAAGATGTGTGCTTTTTACCACTTGATCTAGAGAAGCAACCCATGTTGCCTTTACCATCTGGAACATTCTTTATAGACTTATAACCGGAGAAGAAATTTGTTTTGCCTTTACTATCCATAGCAAGCATTTGAGGACATTTCTTTATCACATGACCTTCTTTTCCACACTCAAAACAAGCTTTGAAAGGCTTTTGATGCTTGACTGACCCATGTGAAGCATTTGGAATTGGAGATTGCTTTGAGGTTGTTGCAGATTCTTGCTTGTTTCGGCATTTGCTATGCTGATTAGGGAATGAGATCTTCACTGGTTGACAAGCTTGTTTTGCAATTGGAGAAGAGATCCGTATAGGTCTTGATTCATCTTTTGGAAGCTTTTGAGACTTGACAATGTCAGGAGATATCTTCATCAGTGAGGAACCAACATGCTCCTCTATGATTGATTCATCATCTAAGCTTATCCAGTCTCGTATACACAGATCTTTCTCCAACGGATCTTGATTGACAGAAGTAGGATGTGTTGTTGTTGTTGGAACTTGATGATTAGATGATTCCTGATTTATCTCTTCTTTCACAATCTTGACAGACTCAAAAGTAGGAATTTCACCTGCTTTAAACCTATCAAAGAAGTTAGAAGAAATAGTAGATATAGATTTACAAACAACCGGGACTGAAAAATCGTTAGCTTGATTATCAGCATTCGGTTTATTATATCCTATACCAGTTGTAAAATCATAATCATCTCGCACTTCATTAAGTTTGATACCTCTCAAACCTGCATGCAGACTATTAATAGGTTGTTCAAACAAATCATTTTTAGGATGAGGTCTAGGGATTGGTGAATAACATATAGTAGAAAAGGGTGGAACTGAATTAAATATAGTTTCACTATCAGATTTATATCCAATCCCATGTTTTACCCGTTGCCCTTGTTGTTTAGCAATAGGCTCATCTTTTTTCATGTGTGAAAGGGTCCATTTATCAAGCTTCGTTTGAAGCTTTGTTGTTTCAAATTGAGCTAAAACAACCCTTTCTCAAAAAATATTAATTTCAACGTTACGCTCCAAAATGGTTCTTCTTAAAAGATCATTTTCGGCCAATGCTTCATTAAGCATCTGTGAAGTCGGCTGGATCGGTAAACATCCGAGCATGTTCTTGACAGAAGGATAACAATAGCAAAAACCAAGAGACTGACTGGGGTTGAGTAAGATTGATATTCTTACTAAGAATCGAATATGATAATCAAGTCTATGATTGAGTGGCGGAAACAAACAATCAAAGAACATTCAATACAATATAATACTCATCAATGCTTTTGTATATATCAAAGTTGATTTACAGAGAATTAAATAACAACAAAAATTCTCTATCTATCAGCCTTCACCTCAGTATGAGGTTAACTATTCTATTTATAGGCAGACAAGATGCCTTTACAAAATGACTAAACTACCCCTGACCTATTACATCAGAAACTAGTCTAAGTCTTGATCCGCATCTGCTTGGTCATCCGCATTGACACATGCGGATGAGATAATCTTGATCAGCATTTCCATTTGATCATCTGCATTAGTAAGTTGGTCATCCACATTGGTTAGTGCGGAACAAATACTTGTGCGCATTTGGGCAGTCATCCGCATTTGTAAATGCGGATGAGCAATGTCTTGTCCGCATCTTCTTTTATTCTTCCGCGTTAGTCAATGCGGAAGAGTAACTTGTTCTTCCGCATTAGTGTTATGTCTTTCATATTAGTCAATGCGGAAGAGTAAACACTTGTCCGCATCAGAGTTATGTCTTCCGCATTAACTAATGCGGAAGATAACACTTGTTATTTTCCTTGCAGATCTTCATCCGCATTTCTTCTTGGACTTGTGGGACTTCAGCTGAGGAATCATCAATTCACCAATTAAGTTGGCATGTATGATCCTTTCAGGGTGCAACAATACTCCCCCTAAGGATTATACAACCTAGTTTTCCTTAATGTTTGGGAGGTGATTGATGTTGTGATGATTCA
>BJCM01008027.1:0-11671 GCA_018326385.1 Flaveria bidentis
TTACACAAAAGAATGCAGAATTCCAATTGAATTGTATGCAAATATTGACATTACTTGCTTGTCAAAAGATACTTTGGAAAAGATGAATAATATGGAGATCAAAACAAATGAATCTAAACCGGAGCAAAGCATTCTTGCCAAAAAGTTCAAGTCGGCTATTGTCAATGCATTGAAGGAACAAGAGTTATACAAGAAAAAGCCAATGTTTAAAGTTAAAGAAGAGCCTGAGGATTACTTTGATTGATGAAGGATGTAGAAAGAAGATAAAGATTGAAGATTGAAGTCAAAGATTAAAGATAGAGACTGAGAAGACAAAGAAAAGAAGAATAAACCAAAGATTGAAGACTAAAGACAATGTAAATCTTAGGGGGAGTATTGTTAGAACCCTTGAAAGATTAACATTTAGTCTTTTATTATCTATTTTATATTTTGTACTAGTATAGAGACTAGTTTTGTAAATTGTTAGTTCCTTAGTTTCTAGTATAAATAGCTTAAACGAGAGTCAAGAGTGAGTTTTTGTTGTTAACTGCTTTCTTACTCTTGTAATTGTCTTTGCTATATCAATGAACTGTGAATTTTGTTGATATTGCTTGATTTGATTACAATTGTTTGTGTTTCTTTTTGAATTGTTTACATAAATCATTACAGATTGAATCAATTGATCCTATCATAAACCAACACTAATAAATTTAAATCTTATAAAACATTCAAAGAGTGTATCAAAGAGTTACTATTATTGATTGGAATGAACAACCCAAGACCATCATGGCTTGGGTTGCTAACTATAACTAATTTGTTTGTTCTTGCAAGGACATCTAAAAAGGTTTGTGAATCTTTAGTATGTAGACAGTGGGTGTTCGAGACACATGACATGAGATAGTTTCCTTTTGTATGATTTTAAGCACATCTAAGGAACTACTATAACCTTTGGTGGTGACTCACTAGGTGGAAGGATTATGGGTGAATGGATAGTGAAAAATGACCAGATAAGCTTTGACAAAGTTAACTATTATGAAAACTGAAGTTTAATTTGTTGAGTGTGTCACAAATATATGACAATAAATATTTAATACACTTCGTAAACACTCACTGCTATATATTATGACTAGAATTAAAATCCTAGAGTGGTTTGCATTGAAGACACCAAGGAAAAATAACACATATGTCCTCAATCTGAATTTTGTTCATCCAATCAAAGAAACCTCTTTACTACGGAAAGCATCATAAAGGATTTCATATATTGACCATTGTTTGACATGCATCATAGGTAAGTAACACAAATATTCTTGTAGGCCTAAACTTGTGAATTCAAACAATATTATATTAACGTATTTCATATGGATCTTTTTGACCCAACCAATGTCATGAGCATAGGCAAAAAAAGTAGTATTGTTTGGTTATCATTGATAATTATTCAAGGTTTACATAGGTTTTCTTTAGTACTTCATAAAAATGATCACAAAATACTTTATCACTAAAATTGAAAATCAAATAAGATTTCAAAGTAAAATCATTTAAATGTGATAATGAAATTGAATTAAAAAACGATTTAAATTCTTTTTGCACTGACAAGGGTATTGCTCATCAATTCAGTGCAACTAGAACTCCTCAACATAATAGAGTAGTTGAAAGAAAAAATAAAACAATAATTGAAGTAGTAAGGATCATGTTGGCTAATGCTAAAATACCAATTATTTCTAGGCAGGAGGACTAAATACAACATGTTATGTGAAAACTAGAACAATACCGGTGAAAGAGAGCAACAAAACTCCACATAAACTTTTCTTTTATAGAAACCTTTTTACAGGGGTTTCCAAATCTTCGGATATCTTGTGTCAACATTTACACAAGATGTCATTTGGGAGAACTAACACCCAAATCAGATAAAGGTTTCTTTATTGGTCACTCATCAGCATATAAAGAATTTTGAGCTTTCAATCCATAATTGAATCTGATTAATGAATTAACAAATATGGAATTTAATGAACACTCATTCCCACAACCATTTAATGATCCTGATCAGTTTTTTGATATTGAATCTCTCACCAAATTATTTAATCATGCTACTTTGTACAATTCAGGTACAAATAATGCAAGTAAAGCAGATGGAACAACTAAATCTAAGATAGATAAATTCTTAATGATACCATTGTTTTCTCTTCCATGACAAGCTTTTGAAATTCCATTGATCGTTGATCCTCAACAACAAAAAACTATTAAGAGTGCATAAAATGAGGCAATTCCAAGTAATGTGCAAACTACTTCACTGGATTTAACACCAAAATTACAACACGGTGCTCTTACTTCAGCTTCTCATTATGAACCACTTAACGTTCAAGAGGAAACATATCAAATTGCTTCAAACTATGATGTCTAACATGATAATGAAGCCTTTGACTACTTTAATGACTCACCTTCATAGTTTTATTAAAATGAAGAGACCTGTCACCAACCTAATATGAACACCACCAACTTAGATGTATCCTTTTAAGTAGATATCATTCCACAAAAAGGATACATAGAGATCATCAACTATTAAAGATTTGGAAGGAAGAGGAGCTCTAACCGTAAGATTTCCAATCTTCATAAATACTCGTGCACGAGTTTGAACAGATAGATCTGTTGAAGTATCGGTCTACTCAAATCCTGAAGATGATGGTATTCCTTCCTCTTCTAGTTGAGTGTCTTCCTATAATCATTTCAAACTATTACAAAAAATGTCTATTTATTCTTTATCTTCAGTTAGATCATCAAAATTACCTAACTCATCATCAGAATCTTGACAGTATTCATTGTTGAAAAGTATAAAACTATTTCTCGTACTAACTTTCTAATTCAAGATTTATAGGTTGACAGTCTTCTTGATCATCTAGACCTGGTCTAGAAACATTATGAGTCCTAGATTCATCGAACCAACCTGCTATGTTCCCATATCTCCTCCTTGGTTATTATCTCCTTCTTGGTTATTATCTCCTCCTTGGTTATTATCTCCTCCTTGGTTATTATCATTATCATTTCCATCATTATCTTTCTTTGCTTGATCACCAGCATCATCATCTCCATCATCTTTATAATCCTCGTCATCATCGTCACTTAATTCATAATCAACCTTGTCAAGGTTGCCATCGTAATTTCTTATTTCATCAACAATCCCCTTAGATATATGTGTTTTTGCTAAAACTTCACCAACTACTTCTTCTGTAGTGGTTGTGCCCAGCTTAGTCCAATCTTAGTCTTTGTTTAGTAGGATCAACATCTACTTGAACCTCTTTAACCATTTCAGGTTCAATAGATTGTTGTCCATTTGATTCACCAACCTCTTTTGCTCTATATGGTTCAATATGTTCTATTTGATCGAAGGATTTTGAAGGTGAAGTTCTTAACTGATTCTCCAAGTTCTGTACATAATTAAACAAGAATTGCATCTAGCTTTTTAATGTCTTAAAAGCCCTGTTTTATGAATTTTTCTCCCATGTCAAAACATATTATCAAAGAATAAAATATTAACCATATAGCATATATGCTCATTGACATGCCTTTTCTTTCTGTGTACATATTGGCATATTTTTTTCCTATATGGCCTTTGACATATTTTTGCTCTCGTTTTCTTTTTTGATCATTATTCTTTGTTTTTTTTCTTTTTTTCTTTTGATTCTTTTCTTTATATATATATATATATATATGCGCGTGTGTGTGTGTGTAACACCTGAATATTTTTAAAAACGATAAATAAAGAATAAAAATGTAGGAAAAAAAGGAAGAAACACAATTCAGCCTAAGATGAGGGGCTAAATATGTCAAAATGACAAAAAGTATCAAAAGTTGGTACAAAAGCGGGCATGGCCACCCACTCTATCTACACATCAACTTTCAAGTTGGATTTTAAAGAAAGAAAAAGTAGAGAACTCTAGGGTTTTGAAGAAGAAGAACAAGAAATCCAAATTCAAGATAAGAATTCTTGATTTTAAGGATGTTCTTGACATGCATATACCTCAGTTATGTGCTTATGTGTGTTGTGTGTTCGTTTGTGTGTGTGAACCGGTGGGTTTTAGGTGTTTGAGTTCATAGCAAACGGGTTTGAAGGAAGTCATACTCAAAGGCTACTAAGGTGAGTTCTAGAACCCCCTTTTTACATGTTTTAATTGATTTTGGGGCTGGAAATGCATGTGTGAATGTTTTTAGTAATGTGGGTTTTATACCCGTAAGTGTGTGTATGTATGAATGTGGGTGGGTTCGATTTTGGGTGCTCCTGATGATATGTTGGTGCCATTTTCTTGTTATGATGCTTAGAATGTTAGAAATAAGCCTAAAACATGTTGAATTGATACTTGGAACTAATTTATGATGATAATAGTGTGAGTTAGTTGTCCATGCGCCTGCATTGGCCCATGCACCTAACAGTCGAATTTGCCTAAGTTTAGTCCCATATGCCCAAATCCCATACGCGCAAATAGTAGCCATGTGCCTAGAATAGGCTGAAAATTTACTAAGTGTTCATGCGCCTAAGCACTCATATGCTTGCATAGTGCCCATGCACCTAGAATTTTGCCAGAATGACTAAGTGTTCGGTCATGCGCCCAAATAGTGTCCATGTGCCTAGAATCTTTCCGTGCACCTAAGTGTTCACATGCGCCCATATAGTGCCCATGCACCCACATAGTGCCCATGCGCCTAAGACTTAGAATTATTTTTTGAATATTTGGGAAAATGTTAAATATAGGCTTTGACTTCATGTGTTCCCGGGGGTGATGTAAGTTGACCTTATGATGATGGGTGATGTATGTTATGTCATGTATGATGATATTATGCTTATGTATGGTTATGTTTATGTTATGTTCCTTATTATGTATGTTTATTTTCCGTGGCTTTACGTGTTATGATTATGAAAGTAAATGGAAAGTATTATGCAATGTAAAGCGGAATATAAGTAAAAAAGGAATGTAATGAATGAAAGAATGCATGGATTAGTGAACGAATGAAGTAATGAAAAGCATTGCAAGAAATGTATGGAGGTTCATACCCAATGAAGGGTGTTAGCTCAACTGTGTGCGGGTTAACTACCCCGGAAGGATGCACACTGGGGTCTAATCTTTATGATTGACCATATGTATAGGACCCTTGCTACTTATCCCGGTACTGTGGTCAAGCCACTGGGCACAATGTAAGGGAGCGTATTTATATATTTTGGCCCAGTACCCGCTTTATGAATGACGGTGGAGTATAGTGCATCGAATTGGTACGGAATGAAGATGAATGATAATGATGAGTGTACTTGTCCCTGGCCCAAGGGTCAGCTTCGTGCACAATGTTCGGGATACAGTCAATGTCATCGGAAGAAAACGAATGATAAGGATGATGTACGACGATAAATGACGGAAGTTAACGAACGATGATGAAAGATAATAATGATATTATCTATGTGTATGTATGATGTATGATCGCGTATGAATGTAAAGAATGGTTTTAAACGAAAGGAAGGTATTATGTTTTTATAAACTAGAACTCACTCAACAACGCTGACTTTTATGTGTTTTCAGTTGGCAGGTAAGGTTGCTGAGGATGGCACAAGGCAACTCCTTGGATTATTTTGGAGGGCATCCATTTCACGTTATGATAATGTTTTTTCAATCTAATGCAAATCATAATATTTTGTAACTTAACAATGTTGTGTTATTTTGCAAAACCAATTATATATAAATGAAATGGTTTGTTTAAAAGAATTCCGCTATGATGTTTTAGAAATTGAAATGTATATTATATGTTTTATGTGTAATGATTGACCAGTTGTAAGCGTTCTAGGGACGGGGCTTACAAGTTGGTATCAGAGCCAAAGTTTAAGTGAAACAGGTAAATATTTCCAAAAAAACTAAACTTAGACTAAAAGTGGGGCAAATGGAAGGGATGCCAGTCCGAGTAGCTACATGTCATCAGGTATTTTCTTTAATGATAACCGGTATTACGTGCGCATGTTATGTGATCTATGTGCCTTTAGTAGGTTTAGATACTGATGTAGTCAGAATAGGAAATGTTGGGGTATGAAGAGTAAAGTAAGTTGCTAATCACAACTGGCCACTATAATTAAGGACTTACTATACTTGACATAAACTTAGCTATTCCATTGAATGACCATGTAAGTGTTTGAATGTTATAGCGTGTTAGAGGATGGCTGGTGGTAGATCTTCAAAGGCTTCTAGAGGTGGAGGTCGTGGTGAACGTGGTGCTGGACCATGGGTCATGAAAGGAAGGCCTAGGGCTGAAGAGGTGGCTCATAAAGAGCCTGAGACCCCTCATCCGGAAGGTGGTGATGAGAGTGCCAATCTGAGGGCATCAGTGAAGGAGGCTGTCGTGGAGGAAGTTCACTAAGTCATGCAGAGGATCTTACCGTCTGTGGTGACTAAAGTGATAAAGGTTGTATGAGAAGGAGAAAGGAAGGAGAGAAATAGGTCCTCTGTAAGATGATTGTCTCAACTAATGAGGAATAAGAAAAAGAGCCTATGTTGGAGGTAGCACGAGGCTGTAAGTAAGGGGCATTCCAAAGATGCACGCCCCTGACGTTTGATGGCAATGGCACTGCTGCTGCTGCTCACCGGTCAGTGAGGGAGATAGAGATTGTCCTTGATATCAGCGAGTGTTGTGAAGATCAGAAGATGAAGTTTGCCACTCACTCGTTTGTGGACTCAACCTTATGTTGGTGGGACGATATTTTCTAGGCCGAGGGTAGTAGGGCGATTGACAGGATGAGGTTGAGTGAGTTAAAGAAACTGGTGATTGAGGAGTTCTGTCCTCATAGGGAACTTGATAAGGTTGAAGAGAGAGTTCCTGCAGCTGGAGGCGGGAACCATGACACATCAGTAGTACACTACCAAATTCAATGAGATGGCATGGCTGGTGTCGGATCAGGTGACACCACTATGACGGAAGATCAAAAGATACATTCAGGGCTTGCCGGTGGATATCCGTAGGCATATGATCGTCTCTCAGCCGAGCACGTTTAGGTCGGTAGTTTATCTGGTAGGAAGGTTGTATGATGAACAGGAAGTGGTGGCTAAGGTGATGAAAGGTGGTGGTGACCGGAATTGGAATGGGAAGAGGTTTGGATGGGGTGGTACCCCGGAAAACAACAAGTATGCATGGGTGGATGACTTGGGGGTGGTCACATCTGGTGCGGGGACAAAAAGGTGTGGCAAATTTGGAAAGAAGCGTATCGGAGAATGTAGGTGGGGATCGAATGTATGCTTCAAGTGTGGGAGGACGGAACATATAGCGAAGGATTGTCGTGTGGCCAACTGTTTTAATTGTGGTGGAGAGGGCTACATGAGTCGGGAATGCAAGAAGCCGAGGGCAGAGAGTTCCGGGACAGGGAAGAAGACCGGGACCGAGGTGCAGAACGCGAGTGCCAAAGCCTACATGATGACTCAGGAGGAGGCTAGGACGGACCCCGATGTTGTGTCAGGTACGTTTCTAGTAAACCAAACTCTTGATTCTGTGTTATTTGATTCTAGTGCTATTAAGAGTTTTATTTTCTGCTGCTTTTTGTGCTAAACTGACTATTAGTAGTAGGAGTATTGATAAGTCCTTCGATGTAAAAATTGCCATAGGTAAGTCTACCAGAATTATTGACCTTATAGAGGGTTGTCATATAGAACTTGAAGGTCATAATTTCCCGGCTAGACTGTTTGTGATGACCTTAGGCGGATTTGACGTAGTCCTAGGAATGAGTTGGTTGGCAGACTATGAGGCAAACATTGTGTGTCGCAAGAAGATAGTCAGATTGACAGCGCCTGACGGGAGTTCGGTGACAATTTACAGCGAGCGAGTTACGACTACCACGAAGGTGATTTCGATGGCGGTGGTGGGAAAATGCATGAGGCGTGGATGTAGTGCACATCTATCCTACGTGAAAGATGTAGATACGCCAACCCTACAACTATCTGATGTACCGGTTGTGTGTGAGTTCCCAGACGTGTTTCCCGAAGATTTACCAGGCGTGCCACCAGACCGCGAGATTGAGTTCCAGAAAGGATGAGGCAGAAGGACCTGAACATGAAGCAGAGGCGATGGCTGGAGCTCATAAAGGATTATGATTGTGAGATCCATTACCATCCGCGCAAGGCCAATGTGGTGGCAAATGCTCAGGGGAAAGGAGAGACCCGAGCCAATTCGGGTAAAGGCTTATCGGTTAGTGATGACCTCCGATGTGATAAAGCAAGTCAGGGAGTTTCAAGATGAGGCATTGAAGGAAGACCATCTTAACTCCGAAAGAATGAGAGGTATGGTCACGGAGTTGGATGAAAACACTCATGGTGTTAGAACCCGATTCAGAAGAATGTGGATTCTTCATTATGGAGATTTACGTAGGAAGATAATGGATGAAGCTCATAAGACTCGATACTTTATTCATCCTAGTGCCACAAAGATGTATCAAGATATGAAGAAAGATTATTGGTGGTCGGGTATGAAGCGCGACGTAGCAAAGTATGTGAGTGAGTGCCTTACTTGCTTGCAAGTGAAAGCCGAGCATCAGAAGTTGTGTGGGAAGATCCAACCGTTGGATATACAGGAGTGGAAGTGGGAGCATATCACCATGGACATTATCATGAAGTTACCGTGTACCGCGAAAGGGTATGATGCCATATGGGTGATAGTTGATCGTTTGACGAAGAGTGCTCACTTCCTACCGATCCGTGAGACATACTCATCTTAGAGGTTGGCGGATCTATTCATAAAGGAGATCGTGACACTTGGTTTACATCTAAATTCTGGAAGAAATTCCATGATGCGTTGGGGATGAGGTTAAACATTAGCATGGCTTATCATCCACAGACGGATGGTCAGTCAAAGAGGACGATATAGACGCTAGAAGATATGCTTTGGGCACGCGTCATCGATTTTGGAGGAAGTTGTGATGACCACTTACCATCAGCTGAGTTCTTAAACAATAACAGTTATCATGCCAGCATTGGTATGGCCCCTTATGAGATGCTAGACAGTAGGAGATGTAGAACACCCGTTTGTTAGGGGTGATATTGTTTAGAAGGAGTTGAGAAGTAGTGAGGTGATTGAGGCTGCGACTGAGAAGCTTGAAAGGATCAAAGCCTTCATGAAGGCAGCCAAAGATAGACAAAAGTTGTATGCCGAAAAGAGATGTGGACCGATTGAGTTTCAGGTGGGTGATAGAGTTATGTTGAAGGTTTCACCTTGGAAAAGCATCATTCGGTTTAGGAAGTGGGGAAAGTTGAGTCCAAGGTACATATTGCTTTTTTGAATCATTGCTCGAGTAGGAGAGGTGGCCTATAGGTTGGAACTACCCGATAAGTTAAGTGGAATTCACCCAACATTCCATGTATCTCATTTAAGAAAGTGTTTTGCCGATAAAGACATGGTCGTACCATTGGAGGATATCAAAGTTGATGAACGGTCCAATTATGTGGAGCAACCAGTGGTAATCATTGATTGTAAGGTGAAGTGGTTAAGGAATAAAGTGGTTCCCTTAGTGCATGTACAGTGAAAGCACAAGAAGGGATCTGAGTCTATGTGGGAGACTGAAGAAGAGATGAGGCTGCATTACCCATATTTTTTTGAGGAATAATAGGTTTTGAGGATGAAACCTATATAAGGGGGTAGACTTGTAACACCGAATAAAAATGTAAGAAAAAAAAGGAAGAAACACAATTCAGCCCAAGATGAGGGCTAAATGTCTCAAAAGTATCAAAAGTTGGTACAAAAGTGGGCATGGCCGCCCACTCTATCTGCACATCAACTTTCAAGTCAGATTTTAGAGAGCGAAAGAGCAGAGAACTCTAGGGTTTTGAAGAAGAAGAACAAGAAATTTGAATTCAAGGTAAGAATTCTTGGTTTTAAGATGTTCTTGACCAGCCTATGCCTCAGGGATGTTCCCGGGGGTGATGTAAGTTGACCTTATGATAATGGGTGATGTATGTTATGTCATGTATGATGATATTATGCTTATGTATGGTTATGTTTATGTTTTGCTCCTTATTATGTATGTTTATTTTCCGTGGTTTTACATGTTGTGATTATGAAAGTAAATGGAAAGTATTACGTAACTTAAAACGGAAGACAATGAAAAGAGGAACGTAATGAATGAAAGAATGCATGCATTAATGAACGAATGAATTAATGAAAAGCCTTACAAGCAATGTATGGAGGTTCACACGCATTTAAGGGTGTTAGCTCAACTGTGTGCGGGTTAGCTTCCCAAGAAGGATGCACACTGATGTCTAAACTTTATGATAGGCCATATGTCTGGGATCCTTGCTACTAACCCCGGTACTATGGTCAAGCCACTAGGCACAATGTATGGGAGTCTATTTATATATTTTGACCAAGTACCCGCTTTATGAATGACGGTGGGGTATAACGCATGACATTGGTCCGGAATGAAAGATGAATGATAATGATGAGTGTACTTGCCCTAGACCCAAGGGTCAGCTTCGTGCACAACGTTTGGGGTACAATACATGTCATCGGAAGATAACAAATGATAAGGATGACGTACGATGATAAATGACGGAAGTTAACGAACGATGATTAAAGATAATAATACGGACTCATATATATAACTATACATATATGCATATATATATATATATGTATATATGTATATGTATATATATATATATCTATATATATACATATATATATATATGAAAACTCTTGGGTTTTGAAGAAGAACCAGCTGAGAATTTGAATTCAAGGTTTTATGGTGTTCTTAACCATTTATGTCCTCGGGTGTATGCTTATGTGTGTTTGTGTGTTCGGTTGTGTGTTTTAGTGGGTTTCTAGGTGGTTGAACTCATTGCAAACGAGTTTGGAAGAAGTCATACTCAAGAGCTGCAAAGGTGAGTTCTAGAACCCCTCTTTTTACATGTTTTAACTAATTTTGGGGCTGGAAATGCATGAATGTATGTTTTTATAAAACTGGGTTTTATACCCATATGTCTGATGTGTGTATGATGATTTTATGGTATGATTCTGTGTTTATGATTTTGGACTGTGTTCATGATTTGATGATATTATGATTATGTTTCTAAGGCTTAGAATGTAAGATTTAAGCTTAGAACATGATAGATGAGAATTGGGGACTGAATCTGATGAATAGTGTGCCCTAGGCTGCTCATGCGCCCAAACAGTAGTTTATACGCCTAAGTTTAGAAAAACTGCTTAAGTGTTGGCAAATGCGGATGAGTGTTGGAGGAAATGCGGATGTGTAGAGTCAATGCGGATGAAGGTCAATGCGGATGAAAGTCAATGTGGATGAATATTGACCAAGTGTGGGAAATGCGGATGAGTATTGACTAAGTATGGGAAATGCGGATGAGTACTGACTAAGTATGGGAAATGCAGATGAAGTAAAAGAAATTCGGATGAACTATAACAAATGCAGATGAAGTAAAAGAAATGCGGATGAACTAAGACGAATGCGGATGAACTAAGACAAATGCGGATGAACAAAGGCAAATGCGGATGAACACTTAGAATATTTCTGACTTCTTGGGAAAAAGTGTAATTTAGGCTTTGACTTGGGAGGTTCCCGGGGGCTATGTAAGTTGACTTTTTGAGGTCATAGATGTTATGATGGGCATGTTATGATGAATGATTGATGCTTATGCATGATGGTATGTATGATGTATGTTATGTATGTATGATG
>BJCM01008096.1:0-23725 GCA_018326385.1 Flaveria bidentis
ATATGTATATGCATATATATATGTATATGCATATATATGTATATGCATATATATATGTATATGCATATATATGTATATGCATATATATATGTATATGCATATATATGTATATGCATATATATGTATATGCATATATATGTATATGCATATATATGTATATGCATATATATGTATATGCATATATATGTATATGTATATATATATATAAAGAGAGAGAGAGAGAGAGAGAGAGAGAGAAAAAAAAAAGAGACTATATATATAATTAAAGTTAAATAGTCTAAAAAAATTAGATTTAAGTTAGAGTTATAGTGGTAAAATAATGGTCTACAACGAACATTAATTAAAATTATTATAACAATCTATTTAATGGTATAATTTCTATAAAAATAACCTTATACAAAATATGTAGGAATGTTATAAGGGTTAACTAGGAACTTTACCGTGTGCGTGTGGAAACATTTATCCAACGTCAATTTAAATTTTTAAGTGTGTTAAGAATATCTAGTGTGAAATAGATTGTTATTATATATAAAATAATTCATCTAACAACTCGTCGTACATAAGCACAAACATCATTCAAAAACATTGTCCAAAGTAATGAATATAACTCTTCAACTAATGTTATATTGGTATGTAAAAGAACATATAAGAAATTTTAAAAACTCTCTGTTGTAAAACCAAATTGTCATCGATAGTCAAACTCGAAAAACCATTTAATAATAATTTTTTGTGTTAATAATCAAAAGTCCATTTAACAAAATTTTCAAGATTTAATAACCAAAAGTTAAAAGGAGTCCTCCAAGACGGCTTACCAACTCATCAAGATGTGTATTGCGTTCATACTCATACGACTTTCTAATCCCAGACTGTGTAATATATTTTTTAAAGAAAAATATACACTTGGTTTTAATTATTTAAAAAAGTTCCTAATTTCTTCATATTCTACGACAATCATGATCACCAGGTGCATTTATCAATACATCCTAAAAACTTTTCTTGATCGAATTTAAATATCTCATGTTTGTAGGCGCCACATATTTACCAATTTACACTGTTGTCGATCTAGTATATCCCTTTCATGAAGTTCTATGAAGTAAACAATAATAATCAAGATGGCACAAAAATATCCGATAAAGTTCTATGAAGTAACAGCGGACCTATATTTTGTTTATAAATTTTACAATTCTCCTTTCACTTTAAATAAAAACAATGCAAAACTAAAAACATTAAGATGGCTTCCCTAGTGGTTCCTACTTACTTGGTTAAACCGTGTGACGTGAGATTGAATTCTTTGCCGACCGTTTCCTTCTGGTTTAGCCTCCTGTGTTTGGCAAAATTTTTTGGCTTGCATTTCCAACTTTCACAACGCATAGTAGCACACACATGTGACACATATATGTATTTTTATACTTTTCTATTATTATTTTATTATTTATAACTAATTTTAGGCATATTTTCATTTTCTTATAACAACACATAATAATATTATTATAATAATTTACTATCTATGTAAAGTCGTAGGTTAATGGGAACTTGGGAAGCCACCGACTTTTATTTCACTTTATATATCATTACAAGTAACATTAAAAATAAAGCATTGGTGGTTTATCGCACATTGGATAAGGGTTATTCCCGCAATTTGAACCCTTGCAAGTTTATTTTTGATTTTCAGGAAAAACTTCACAGAATAGTAATAAAGTTTAAAAAAATATTTTAATTAAATCATTTATATTTTTATATTTTTCAATCAGGTCACTAATAGTTTTATTTTTTTTAATCAAGTTATTTAAGTTTAAGAAGCGTTCTAATTAGCTTATTCATATTTTTTCAAATATTTTAAATAATTAACAAAAGTTTAAATTAATTCAGTTCTTTATAATTATTGGTAATTTCTTATATATTTCATTTTTTTTCAAAATATATTTACAATTTATGAGTGACTTAGTTAGAACAATCCTGAAAGTTGAATGACCTGGTTTGGACAACAAAATTTATAAGTAACCTAATTAAGACAAAATAATTTATGAGTGCTTGATTAAAACAAATAAATTTATGAGTTACTTGATTACTATTTTACTAATATTATCCATTTTTAAGTAAAAAATGAGTAAATGATTTGCAATATAGTCCGTACATGTGTATATTTAATCAACAAGATTTTTATTTACATATTTAATTAAAGGGATTGGTTTCAAAAATTCATTCTAGCGACGGTCATCACCGAATTGTTAAAGTTCACCATAATATTTTACTATCAAAATAATCACCAAATTACATTTAACAAACAATAAAAGATAAGAATCAAGAAGACTTGTAAAACGAATGAAAAATACATAAAAGGCAAAAATCAGGAAGACTTACTTAAAATCCTTGTTTATTACAATTAACAAATATGATATAAAGATTTATTTAGTTTTTTTAAAAATAGTAAATCACCTTCATACATTGAACTCAGTCTTCCTTTGTTGCTGCAAGTGGGATTGATATCTTAAAGATGTCGTGAGATTACGTGCTAAGAAAACAAGAACATTAGTCTTTGGCGTGGGGATCACAATGATTTAAAAAAAAAAGAATATATCAGATTTTACGATAGAACTAGGATGGATGAAGTGTTGGAACTTAGGTTGTGTCATCCATGTTTGTAGAAAAAATTAAGCAGTTAGCTACCGTTTAGCCATACTAATATAAAAGTTATATGGCCGTTGCAAAACTATAGTCACATTTATTTGAATAATATGTTTGATTATAGTAGCCTTTATGTCACCGGTCTTTTGAATAAATATGGCTAAATCAAAGTTTTTACTAAATTCATCTGACGGTTGATGTGTTTTAGCCACACCAAAGCAAACGATGCGTTTGTTGCTACCCTTTCACCGGACATTGTCTTTGATTATAATAGCCTTGTTCCCACGTGGTTATGAATAAGTGTGGTTAAAACCATCTTTTTTAGTATATTCATGTCGTAGTTACTTTTGTTTAGCCACACTAGTAGTAACTCGGACGGTTGTTGCTATATAGTAGCCACACTTATAGTGGACAACATGTTTGATTACAGTAGCCTTTTTGCAACGAGTTTTTTTTAAACAAGTGCGGTTAATCCAACTTTTTCGTATATTCATGTGGCTATTGCAATGCTTTAGACACAAAAAGAGTAAATTATGAGGTTGTTGCCAACCATTAGCCACACTTAGTGGTCAATATGCTTGATTTCAGCTTTAAAGATTGGTCGCCTTTAGCCACACTTTCAAGTAGCTATGTCCATTAAACATGAATGTAATCGTATGGTACCTATAATGACTAGAGCTACGCACATACTTGAGTTGAAATATTACGTATGGCTAAAGGTCTACGACCCCACGTTTTTGTGTGGTCGTAGTCCTTTCTTAACACAGTGTTATCACAATATGAGTTATGTGTCATGCATACTATGATCATAAAATTAACATTTAAACTCAAGGTGGCCTCCTTTAATTTTGCTATTTGAAATGCAAATAGCCTAGAACATCCATCTTTCTCACTTATGAATTATTATGATTACTTCATCCGTAGCCTTATGAATCTTTAGATTCACATATTAGTATATCGTTAAATCTGTTGATTCTCACTGCTTTTTATCCATTTTGATATTATTTTTTAATATGTGTGGCTAAATATAACTTTTTAGTACATTCATGTGACAATTGCTACGCTTTAAACACAAAAATAGTAATTATGTGGTCGTTGCTAGCTATTAACCACACTTAGTAGTAGAATGCTTGATTCCAGTAATAAATATTGGTAGACTTTAGCCACACTTTCAAGGTACTATGGCCATTAAATGTGAATGTGATCGTATGGTATCTACGATGACTCAACTTATGGTCACACTTGTTCTGAAAAAATTACGTGTGGCTAAAGATCTATGGCCACACCTTTTTTAATGGTCGTAGGCCTTTTTTAAACACAGTGTTAGTACAATTTAAGTTATGTGTCATGCATACATTGATCATAAAATCACCATATTAACTCAAGGTGGTGTCCTCTAATTTTGCTATCTAAAATGCAATAGCCTAAAGTGTCTATCTTTCTCACCTATGAATCATTATAATTACTTCATTCTTACCCTTATGAATCTTTGGACTCCCGTTTTAGCCTATCTATTGATTCCCATATATTTCTATCCTTTTGTATATTATTTTTCTATGCTAAGAACACATCATCACTATGCAAAATTGGTCTTTGTTTAAGTCATCTTACATGTCTTGAGGATAGTTGTCACACCTCGACCGACGACCGAATCATCGAGGCGGACAAATGTGAAACAATTGTTCATAGCTCATGGAATTAAATAAGTTGAAATAATATTAAAAGACATTTTCATTGAATAATACTAGACAAATAAGTCATTACAATAAAATAAAGATTTAAACAACAACATAAGTTATTTAATTAAATCAAGTCAAAGTCCTATATGAGCATGAATAATTCTTCAAGTAACAATCTTGAAACATGTTAAAATAAGGGGTCAACTATGAAAGTTGGTGAGTTTCCATGGGTTAAGCATACATACATACATATATATATATATATATATATATATATATATATATATATATATAAATGATTTACAAGTAGCAATTATGTCAATGGTTATGAATTATGTAAGTTTATAAAACACATATAGCTATAATCAAACATCGACTAAGTTTAAGATTACAAGTTTATAACGATTAGCTAACTGTACTTGGTTCCTATGATGAACAAGTCATACGTCATCAGGAGCCGGCAATACATCGGCTTTAGCACCGAATAGGCTTGTCAGGCCCATACATCTATGACATCGCCAGGCTAGCAATAGTTAATGATTGTCAACGTATAATGTATCTCATATAACACTCACAATAATATCAATAACCATGACAAAAAGTAAAGATGAATTGCATGTGCATTTACAAGTATCAAGATGTTTATAAGTGTTAGTTTATAAGATTAACATATTTCACTCCAAAAGATGTGAAATAAAGTAAAAAAAGTGCATGAAGAACTCACAAGGAAAACTCAAAAGTATAATGATGGTTGTAGAGTACATAAAAAAGCATGGATGTCAAGAGTCAAAGGTGATGTCCTAAATGATAAAAAAAATAATAACTTAAGGTTGGAATTTATTACAAGAATTTAGGACACTTAAGAATGCCAATAAGCGAAAGGTAGATTGGAAAACGAATATTGTACCAATTTTAGATTCTGGACAAAATGTTCAGTACATGTTTAAACAAGTTTTTAAAATAGCAAACGGTTTTATAAAATTATAAAATTTTACATTTGACTAGTTCAAAGTCTCCCGGACAAGTTTTGTTCATAAATAGGTCAAAACATCAGAACAAGACAGAAGGTGCTGAAATGCATACTTATCTTGTGAAGGTTATTGTTGAGTCGTCCGATTGAGTTTGAAGACATATAAACTATCGTTGAAAATTTAATTTAATGAACTTAATATTGGAGTGTGATTTTACTTAAATTTAGTTTTTTATGATCAAGTTATGGTCAGTTGAAGTTAGATTATATTCTGCCAAAATTATAGTAAGGCACTTAAGTGCACTTTTAAAATCGTTAATACATGAAACAGGTTAGAACAAATTTATTATGTTGATATATGATATATTAGACTTCATTTGAGTTATAAAAAAATATTATAAGACTTCGGCATAGCCATCACTTTGGGAAATAATCTTGTGGAATAACCGAATGCGATGGCATAGCCGTCCATATGCAAACGGTATTCTTTGTTTACGTTAGTGTGTTCTTAGCTTGATTTAGGAATGTTAGTGATTGTTATATAGTTAGTGAATGTTAGAAAGTTAATGATGAAATGATAATGAATCAAATTAAAAGAGATTTAGTAGAAGAAATAATACAAGTCATGAGAACAATTGGATGTTAGGATGATTGAAACAATATAGAAATGTATAATATAAAAGCAATATAAGATTACCTTAGTATTAGAAGATTCTTGAAATTACTTGTAAAAGAAAATTCTTGAAATTGATTATAACCAAAGGATGATGAAAGTTCGGGGTGTGACAGACTGGTATCAGAGTCATGGTTATAGGGAATTAGGTTATTAGAAATAGAATGACATAGACTATAACTAAGTACCCTTACACATGAGTCCTCTCATGTATTTTATATGCTTATATAGGTTTTTATGTGACTTATGTGTTTATACTTGATTATGTGATTTAATGCCTTATGTGTTTATTCTTATATATTGAATCTTATTAATGCACACACGAACATTAAATCATATTCTAAGGCATTATGTGCCTAAATCAAATGGTTTTCAAAATGAGCTTTGAATAGTTATTCATGTTTTTCAAGTCTCGTCAAAGTCTATGTCCTATAACTTGAAGCATATAATGCTGGAAGAGCGTGATTCCTATATCTCGAGATGTTCTATCTAGGGAAGGTATTCATATAAATCCAAATCAATCGATGGATCCGTTTACCTTACCTGGGAACCCTTGGGGTGAGTGTCTGTTTATAGGTACGTATGTCTTCATTAAGGTTGTAGTTGACCTAATACTTTGATAAGTCAACGTTGCTTTGGTTTGTAAACCGAACGTTACACTCGAAATATCTTGTTATTTTGAATCGTCTTATCATTGATCTTGTCTTCTTGGAACTTAAAACTCATTACTGAATTCTCATAATGACCCTTAATAATCATTTTGAATGTCTTCCTCACAAAACCGTACTTAACTTGAAAACTCATATTAATAATACTCTAATTCTAAACTAAACCATTAATCTTAAGAAACACGATTCTTGTATCAAATTTAAACTAATATAACTTTGAAACCTTAATGACATAGTAAACAAGAATCGATCATCTAATAACCATGTCGAAGTTAATTTCTTGAGAAGCTCCTATGAATTCACATCTCATCCAAAAGTGTCTTAAAAATACTTCTCATGGTCGTCGTAAGGACTCTCATATTGATCTAAAATTTGGTGCTGTAATTGTGATAAAACCTTTCTAATCGTCTTAAACCTCCTGGAATACAAAAGTTTAACAATTAAAGTCTAAATTAATGATCTTATACACTTTGTTTAGAAACACATGAAATCATGAATTATAAAATTTAACAAACTTAAGCAAAGCAAAGCATCATAATTAAACTTGCTGAGTTTAAACATACCTGATAGTTCACTTGCGAACGTGAAATGAAATCCAACTCTCCTCATATCTTCGAAATTAGTCTTCCTCGTGATTAAATTTCGGGATGAAATTTCTTAAAGTAGGAGAGATGTAACATTCGCCGAATTTCATAAATTTGAAATTCAGCAGATGTTACACTAGCTAAGACTTAACTTCTAAAATCTTTGTGGTTATAGGCAACACATTCCATCTATTAATTGTCACATGCTAGCTAGTAAAGAAAACAAGAGGATGCAACGGAAGTAATCTTCATAACTCATCGGGGGTATTAGAGAATTTCTAAAGGAATTCTTCATCAATAGATCAAAAAGTCACCCAACACAAAAGAATGAGTGTCAAGAATGATTAATCACATGACATCATTCCATGATGAACAAATGATCCAAAAGTTCCAAACCAAAACGATCAAGAAATAATACAAATCCAAATAAATTACAATTCCAAACCAACATACAATCAAAACAGTAAACATAATCCAAAACCAAAATTCCAAATAGTCTAATATGATTATTGCTCTTACAGAAGCGGACTCGTTTAAAGTATATTGTCCAAGTACTTAAGCATTTTTATCTAAAATTACATGCTCTAAAAAGTCAACATATGTTAATGAGCTCTTAGGTTTATAAGTAAAACATATGTTGTCTTGTAAGTCATGTACAAAATTTGTGTATGTATGAGAACATAGAAGTTGTAGAAATCAACATAAGCTTATGACCAGTCCAAGTGCAAACAAAATGATTATATTCACATGAGGACAGGCACGGGTCATGTCAGTATTAGTTAGCATACCCATAACAACGGTGGAGTGTCAACCCATTAGTACTAACAATACCTTTTCATGACAGTCCAATCCAAGTATAATATAAGCACACATACTCATAAAGGAAATCTAGACTCGATCTTACTACTCAATCACACATAATGGTCCAATAAAAGTCTAAAAAATTTAACATGGCACAATCCAAAAAATGTGAGCATTGTTTTCCCCAATAAAACATATCAAAAGGATGGTGAAACTCCCCTTGATGTTTGCACAATCCAAAGTCCAAAACAAGTATTATAGATAACAAAACAAATCAGGATCACTAAAGGTTGAGAAGACCTAATGGGCTTTGTAAGGATAACACTTAGATATTGAATAACCACAGAGCTCTCAACATGCATGTGTGAAGTACTAAAACGTTACTTTAGAAGATTTGATAAAACTCCACGAATTTCACCAAGTATCAAATCTTCTGAAGCCAAAATACCAAATCTTCCGAAGTCAAAAATAAAGTCTTCAGAAGCTTCAAAGACAAAGTCTTCCAAAGCTTCAAAGACAAAGTCTTCCAAAGCCAAGAGACTGATTTCTTCCGAAGACAGAGAAGACATGCTTTCTCTGACTTACTTTTAACAAAAGTTGAGCCACTTTTTGTTGCCATCTCTAAAGACTCACCCATATACATAAGTTGATGAAAAGCATACTTTTCTTAACTGTAAATTAAGGTCTTGATTTTATAACTTTATAATTTTGTACTTTTATCCTTATTGTATTAAATAAGGATGTGAACTATGGCATGTTATAGTCACTAGTCAAACGAAAATCTGCCTTTTGACTTTATATTGATCTTGTTGTCTAGATTAGTGTTTCTAGCTAGCCTTCAAAGTGTGGCTGGTTGTAGGATGTAGTATAAAGTATCTCAAATACTTTTCATTTGATTTAAGCTTTGTAACACTTTGTAAAAGAGAACTTGAGAGAAATATACATCATTCTTGAAAACCATATTATTATGTTCTTTTTTTGTTCTTTACTTGTGTTCTTTGTTTGAATACTATTGGTTCCTTATTTTATCTGTTAAGTGTTCTGAGTCTCTCCTAACAATGTGAAACTATTGCATTGACCCCCTTCACCAGTCTTGTAATTGGTATCAAAGCATTTTAGACTATTGATTATAAGATCTTACCATCTTAGATCTCTTTAGTTTCACAAAACACTTACTAGCTCAAATGGTAGTTCTCACACAAGCTTATATAAAAACCAGCACCATGAAAAATTCTCCACTAATCACTCTTAATGAATTTGATAATTGGTGCCAACATATGGAAGGATTTATCAAGTCTTAAGACATCAGGATGTGGAGATCTGTTGTCGAGGGACCTCACATCCCAAGCACCTCTTAAGCCACTACTAGAGGTGGGATGATTCCTAAGAAAATGACTGGCTACTCTGAGGAAGATTGGAAGAAGATTGACTTAGATTAAAAGGTCATGACCGCTCTCCAAAGTGCTCTTCTAAACTCAAAATACAGAGGTTTCAAGAAGTGCAAAACTGCTAAGTAGTTTTGGGATGCACTTAAGCTTATGTATAAAGGGTCTAATGAGGCTAAAAAAATAAGAAGGACCTCATGAAGTAGTAGTTTGAGAACATTTTCTATAAGTTTGGTAAAACTATAACTCAACAATACTTTTTAGGTATGTGGACATTGTAAATACTCTCATGGATGTTGGAATTAAGCTTGAGAATAGGGACATTGTGAGTAAGTTCATGTTCTTTCTTTCCATACAATATACTCACTACTGTGTGGCAATTAAGAGAACTGAAAACCTCTCCACCCTTACTTTCATAGAGTTGTATATTATCCTTAGTGGTTACTAGATGGAAATGAATATGTAGAATCCATCAAGCTTCTCTTCTAGCAATAAATAGAATTCAACCTTCCATGTGGTTGAAAAGGATAGTAGATAACCACAACCTCATCTTATCTGCTACACTGACAACTCACAAAAGGCCCCTTTTATCACCTTCCCCATGACACCAAGGGAGACTACATCCAAGGAAACCTATTCTAATAGATAAGCTCATCTCCAGCCTTTGTGTCTGCTAATGAAACTCATGGAAACTTGCTCTTCAATTTTGAAGACTTGGATTGTATCCATCTAGATGACCTGGAATACATGAAGATAGTCCAACAAATAGCTCTTCTCACTCATAAAGACAAGATGTTTTACAAGAGAACTAAAAGAAAGTTTTCTTGTAATGTAAGTAGTGGAAAGTTTGAATTGGATAAAAGCAAAGTGAAGTATTACAACTATAATCAAATGGGACACTTTGCTGGGGAATGCAAGGCACGAAGGACTAATAGTGTCCAAGCATAATCCATGCCTAAGTACACTTGTGCTGCTCCTAGATCTGAAAAGCCAAGCCAACCAACATAACAAGCTTTTGTTGTTGTTGAAGAAAGAGCCATTTACTGAAGCTTTCAGGTAGAAGATGTTTCTCCTAACCCGACATTGATTGTTGACCATCAAGTAGCCAAGGTATTAGAACATCTTTGTACTCCTGAATGCATTGTTAGAGTAAATATGTATAGGTCCTATAACCTAGAAGGGAGATCTGAACCTAAGTCCTTGAATATTTTGAATGTTGATTTCAAAAGAGGTGAAAATGACTACAAACATAAAACAAAAGATTTAGTTAAAACAATTTCAACTATTAAGCATGATCACACAAATTCTAGGACTCAAATCAAATCTTATTACCAAGTTAACTGGATGTCAGGTTGAGCTTACGATCAGCAAAGCCAGGGCAAGAAAAATATATTACAAAATCTTATAACCGACCATGCTTAGAAAGCCTTCAAGAACATCATATCTTCATCCATGCATGTAAATATTTTCTATCATAATAGACAAGGATTAGGTTCAAGTGAGATAGCTCTTCTACTAAAATTATTATTTCTAAGATCTCCAAGGTTTAAAAGTTGTCAAGATAAGCTACCCTCATAGATCCTATCCAAGAAGAGGATGAAGATGAAGAGGAGATAGTGAAGGATAAATCTGTAATGAGTGAGAAGGATCATCCTAAGAAGGGTGACTATGCTCCTAGACAGAAGAAAGAACCAAGGATGACCAAGCCTGATAAGAAAAACTTGATTAGGGTAGCCAAAAGAATATAAAGAAAGCCCAAGAGATCAAGGTCATTTTTAACTCCAAGCAAAATTAAGTCTTTCATTCTATTAGAGTTGAAATGGTAAAGACTGAAGACTCAACCATGGACTCTAGTACCAGAAATCCTAGTTCATTTCCAAATCATCATGGTCAAGAGAAGAAGGTTGATTAAATATGCACCACTATTGCACAACCTAAACCATCTAGTTTTAAGAGCATGTCTCACCCTAAGGAAGCCTGTCACATCATCTATGAAGGTGAGGAAGGAAGTGAAAAAAGATCAAGCTCAACCTTCTACTCAAAAGAAGACTCCTCAGAAGTATGCCAACTGAATGCATCATGTGTGGTGGTACCTCTTAATTTGCTAAGGATTTGCATCTACCATCCCAAGAGTACCATCTATATGACTAAGAAGAAAACTTCAAAAAAGAAGAAAAAGATTGCTTCGAAAGGAATATATGTTCCTTTTGGATGCACCAAAGTGAAGAAGAAGATAGGTAAAAAATTAGATTCAGAAAAAAATTTGGCCTCAAAAGAAAGGAGTGTTTCTAAAATACTAAAGTCTCATGCAATGGATGCAAAAGCTTCCAAAGGTCTAGTATCTAAAACTTTCGAATTCATCAAAACTTCTGAAGTATTGAAGGCCAAGTCTAATCTTCCAAAGATGGTTTGGAAGATGAAGGAAAACCATGTGACTAAAAGTTCTTCATCAACAATAGCAAATGATCACTTTGATAAGCCCAAGACCAATAAGGCTTGGACTTCCAATTGTAACTATCTCTTTTTGTGCATGAACCGTTGAAGACCAAATGAAATGCATGGATCATTGATTATGGTTGTTTCAAGCACATGACATATAATAGCTCTTTGCTTCAGAACTTTGAAAGAATTGATAAGGGCCAGTTGTGTTTATTGGAGAATCAGGTGGTCACATCACTGGAAGGGGCAGGGTCACTAATGGTAAGCTTAGCATTAGGAAGGTAAAGTATGTTAGGGTGCTTGGGTATAATCTCTTGAGTGTATCCTAATTTTATGACCAGAGACATAACATGCTCTTTACTAAGCATTAGTGCATTGTTCTCAAACCCAAGGTGGTCATTCCTCAAGAGCATATCCTGCTCAGAGCCCCTATGAAAGGGCATATGTACAAGATGGATTTGCAAGAAACATCCATATCAGGAGAAGTTTCTTGCTTTCTATCTAAAGTCAATAGTGACGAGTCTTTCCTCTTGCATAAAAGTATGTTCCATGTAAACTTTAAGAACATGAATAAACTAATTAAGAATGATTTAGTAACTAGAATGCCAAAGAAAGAGTTTACACATGATGCATATTGTGTTGCATGTCTAAAAGGCAAGTAACAAAAAGTGTCTCACAAGACAAAAGAAAAGAACTCCATCACTACCCCCCTACACTTATAAGATATGGATCTCTTTGGTCCTACTAGTGTAATGAGTTTAGAAAGGACATCATATTACCTAGTGATCACATATGACTTTATAAGATAAAATTGGGTAGTCTTTCTTAGAACTAAGGATGAGACCTCTAAAATCTTGAAGAACTTCATTTTGAAAATTGAGAATCAATGTAATCACAAGGCTAAGATCATAAGATGTGATCAAGGAACTGAATTCAAGAACCAAATCCTTGATACATTTTGTGATGGAATGCTATTACAAGTAGTGCTCCAAGGACTACTTAACAAAATAGGGCTGCTGAGAGGAGAAAGAGGACACTTATTGAAGGTACAAGAACCATGATCTCTTATGCTAAACTTCCCATCACCTTCGGGTAGAGGTAATCAACACTGCCTGCTATATGCATAACAGAGTTTTAGTCTTCAAGATCCGTGGTTAAATTTCTTATGAGCTTTGGCACAAAAGGAGAGCTTTTATTGGTTTTCTCGGATCATTTTGATGTCCTTGCACCATCTTGAATACCAAAGATCAGATAGCCCAAATTGCTGAGAAATCAGATGATTGACATTTTATTGAATATTCTTCCTAAACTAAGGCTTATAGAGTATACAATCTTGTGAGATATTTCAGGATCTACATATAACTTATCAATAGAAGATCCTCACCCAAGATTTGAGCTGACAAAACCAAGTCAAAAAACTATTTTAGCTCTAGTGGTAACAAACCCTGTAGTTTGAAATCATGTTGTAAGGCCCCGTTCCTGAGACGCTCACAGCTGGACAATCATCTCACATAAACATACATTTACATTAACTTTAATAAAATATTGTAGTGAAAACATTTAAACAACCATTTCATTTCATTATAATTGCTTTTACAAAATAATAAAACGTTGACAGATTACAAAATAACTTGTTGCATTACATCACAAAAACATTATACAAAATGGATGCCATCCAAAATGAGCCAAGTAGCCACCCCGTGCCATCCTCAGCAACCATCACCTGCCACTGGAAACACATAAAAGTCAGCATTGCTGAGTGAGTTATAGTTTTAAAATAAAATACTTTACTTTCATTTAAAACCCTTCTTTACTTTCGTACATGATCATACATCATACGTACACATAGATAATATCATTATCATCTTCTTTTACTTTTCATTAACTTTCATTCTTTAATTCTTTTCGGATTAATGTCACCGGCTAAACCCCAAACGTATGCACAAAGCGGGTACTAGGCCGAAGATCATAAATGACTTCCATAACACATATAGCCTGACACCAGCACCGAGGCAAGCGACAAAGATCCCATCTGTATACTTCACCCCAAACGTATGCGCAAAGCGGGTGCTGGGCCGAAGATCATAAATGACTTCAATAACACACATAGCATGGCACCCGCACCAGGGTGAGTCCACTATCTTCTATGTACTATAAAACTAGTCAGTCACAAAGACTAGACCCCTATGTGTATCCTTACGGGTTAGCTAAACCACACTAACGACGTTTTAGAGTGGTGCATCTCTGTACATTTGTTTGCAAGAATTTCGTTACTTTCACTTTCATTAATGCATGCATTGTATCATTATGTTCCTCTTTTCATTATCTTCTGCTTTATGTTACGAAATACTTTCATTTCATTCATAATTATACCTTGTAAAGCCACGGAAAATAAGCATACATAATAAGAAACATAAACACAATCATACAAGGCATAATCATACACAATATCATCATGCATGACATATCATATAATCATCATCATACATGACCATAAGTCACCTTTCATCAACCCTGGGAATCTCCCAAGTCAAAGCCAACACTTTACATTTTCCCAAAATCTCAGAAAATTCTCTAAGTCTTAGGTGCATGGGCCCTATGCAGGCGCATGGCCTTCTGGGCGCATGGGTACACTTAGGCGAATGGGAAACTTTTAGGCACATGGGTACTATTGGGGCGCATGGACAACACTTAGTCATTTTGGGCAATATTCCAGGCGCATGGGCACTATGCAGGCGCATGAGCTTTCTGGGTGTCTGGACACTTAGCCAAATTCATCCTTTTCCAGGCGCATGGCTACTATTTGGGCCCATGGGGTTTTAAGTGCATGGGAACACTTAGACAGTTTCTAACCATTGGGTGCATGGGCCATTTTCAGGCGCATGGGAAATCAATCTATACTATAATCATTCCAATTCAGTCCCAAACATCAATCTACCATATTCTAAGCTTAGTTCTAATATTCTAAACAACAAAACATGAGCATAACACAATCATAACAACATATATCACCCAAAATGAAACCCACCCGCATTTATACACACACATACATATGGGTACACACCCACATTTTATAAAAATGTTTAAACATGCATTTCCAGCCCCAAAATTAGTTAAAACAAGTAAAAAGGGGGATTCTAGAACTCACCTTGATAGCTTTTGGATGAACTTTCTGAAACCCCGAATGCAATTGAGTTCTACCACCTAGAAATCTACCAAAGCACATAATTGAACACACACACAATCAAACAACTGAGGCATAGGCCGGTTAAGAACATCACAAAACCAATAATTCTTACCTTGAATTCGAATTTATGCTCTTGTTCTTCTTCAAACCCGAGCTCTGCTCTTTCTCTTTCTAGAAATATCTGAATGAAATGATGTGTGTGGGCAACATGGACAACCATTCCCACTATTACACCAACTTTTGAAACATTTTGTCCTTTTTGAAACAACCACCTAGCTTTGCAGACCTAGATCGTCCTAATCACGTCTACAAGCTTGACAAAGCTCTCTATGCGCTACATCAAGCTCCAAGGAAGTGGTATGAGACACTATCATAGTACCTTATTCATCATGGCTTTAAAATGGGTACTATTGATGAGATACTGTTCAATATAGGAACATGTAATAACATGATGTTGGTTCAAGTTTATGTAGATGACATAATTCTTGGGTCAACTAATCCAAAACTCTTCAAAGACTTTGAGAAGCTGATGAAGAATATATTTGAAATGAGTGCCATTCAATGTAAGGTTGCTAAGACACCCATAGCTAGAAACCACTCTCTAGGACCTAATCTTAAGGGAGAGTGTTTTGATGTACATCTCTACAGGAATTTGATTGGGTCTCTTATATAACTTATAACAGCAGGCCTAATATTATGTTTGCAACATGTATTTATGCAAGTTATCAAGGCAACCCCAAGATGTCACACTTGTTTGCTATCAAGAGTATTCTTAGATACCTCAAAGGAGCTCCTAAACTAGAGCTTTGGTATGTATGCTTATACAAATAGTGACTATGGTGGCTGCAACATGACTGCAAAGTCTACATCAGGGGTATGTCAATTCTTTGATGGAAGGACAGTCTCATGGCAACGCAAGAAACAATCCTGTGTGTCTACATCAACTGTTGAAGCTAAATACAATACTGTTGAAAGTTGTTGTGCTCAAGTGGTTTGGATTCAAAATTAGATGAAGGACAATGGATTCAACTTTAAAGAGACTTCCACACATATTCAACAATAGTGTTATCTCTATTACAGAGAATCATGTGCAACACTCAAAGACAAAGCACATCAACATCTAGATTCTATTATCATTTGATAAGAGATAGTTTAAAAAAGATTGATAAAACAAGTCAAAGTTAAGACAAATGAACAATATACTAATCTGTTTACAAAAGCTTTTGATGAACAGAGACTTAAGTATATTATATCAACTATTGAGATGATTACTTTTGAGTAGATTTTCTTAAATTAAATTTCAAGATTAGTTTTCAAATATGTGCGTCTTAATTTGTATATATCATCACATATATAAAAATAGTTTACTTTTGAAGAATTTTTTTCAAAACAATATACCTTATTGCAGGATCGGTTTTGTCACTTAGCACTTGGTTTTTCTCTCAAACTCACTTATACTACACTCGGATCAGATGAAGCAGAGTCTTTTGTAAGAGTTGATAATAATACAATAAGTAACAAAGAACACAAAGAGATAATTTTCAAGGTACTTGCATATGTTGCTTCTCAACTCAAAGTATTACAAGACTCTTACAAGTATATTACATGAGTTACAATGAGAAACTATATATAATAGTACCTATAACTGGATATTACAAGACTCTAACTAAAGAAAATACTACAAAGCTATAGTTTAAGGTATCTTAGATAATGTCTTATCTACGATATGGTAGTCATGACATGTCCATGACTTACTTTTTGTCACCAACTAAAGTTGGAAACTGTACTAACTAATAAAGGTGAATAGTGGAATAAAGTATGGTCAACTACATGGCTTTTGAGAAAACGCCATGTAGTATCTCAGAGGTTTTGCAGTAGTGTCTTCTGAAGGGTAGTTGGCTTTGGAAGAACAAGTTCTTCCGAATCCACTTATACTTCGGAAGAGGCTACTTCTTCCAAGGCTTGATGGACTTCTTCTATTCTTCATACTTCGGAAGTTCACTTATGATCTTTTCTTCTAAGACTTGATCTTCTAAAGTGAACACATTGTCTTCGAAAGAAGAGTTTGTCTTTGGAAGTTAGTTTTTGCACTTTGTCTTCAGAAGAACTTTATTTCCTTCAAAATTTCCATACTTAGCTTCGGAAGTCTTTTATTAGATGCACCAAGATAGTCTAAGTGAGTTGATTTTGGTTGCACCAGCCTTTTTATTGATCCAACAAACTCCCCCTAGGCTGATGCTACCAAAACCTCACTTGTTTCTGCTCATCAAAACTTTCAGCACCAGGGAAAACAGATATTTATCTATTTCTTTGTTCTTCCCAGAAGTAGTGCTGAGAAACTTGTACAAATCATTAGTTGACGGGAAATCCAGTTTGTCATCTAGAATGATATGCACCCTCTGTGGGGTCCCTGTGAAAAGAGTTAGTTGATGGGAGTTGTAGTCATACTCCCATATAACTATTGGTTCCTATTTAGGGCCTTCCACCATTTGTTGAAAGGTTGTGCCTTTGGTGGTTGTCCTTTCCTTATCTTCCTTCTCTCTTAGTTTCAACTCCTCTTCAACCTTTGCTCTTGCGGTTAGCTTAACAAGATGAAGGATGCTAAGGTGAATTCTGATGTGAGCAGTAGGTTCGGAGGTGGTGGGATTGGAGAATGGTTTCTCTGCTAACTCAGCAAGGTCAAATCTGCTAGAGTGTAGCAGAGAGGAGGCATTCATCCTATTGTTTCTCCATTCTCTCTTTCCATAACAAAGTTGTGAGAGGCGTTATCGAACCTCCACTAGATGATTTTCTTTCTAGGCATAAGAGGTTGACTAGGAATCTTGTCCCCTTTCTTTGTGTCCAGTAGAGTCACCAGCTTTCTTCTTAGCTTCTTTTCTTGATCGCTTAAGGAGTTAGAGTTAAGACCAAGAAGTCTAGAAGCATGGTCCAGTGTTCCTCTGGGCAAATCAAGAAATTGATCTCTTGTGAGAGAACATGAAGATCCATAAACATAAGTCAGTTTGACAGATCTTCCTAACAAGAGACGTCGTTCAGGTTTGTGCAATTAGTGAGGTTTGTCTTGATCGCCTTGAACTCTTTCAAGGAGAGATGTTTGGAAGGCTGAGGGGATGGTTTGGAAGGTTGTGGTGTATTGGTTCTAGAGAGTATTTTGGGTTGGAGGATGGGTAGTTTAGGTGGTTGAGGTAAGGAAGTAGGTATGGATAATGGTGTAGGTTCAGGTGTGTAGGATTCAGTTTTGATGGTGAATGGAGAGGGAATTGGTTCAGGTTGGGGTTGAGTGGTTGGTTTGAAGATCATCCCCAATAACCTTCTATACATCTCTTTCCTTTTCCCATACGAATCTCAGCCTTGATTTCGCTGACAATTCGTTGAAGTGTGTTTTCAGACATAGGTCCCACCTGCCTACCAGAGAAGCCATGAGCCCGAAGATAGTCTTTCATCCAAGCTTTTTCACCTATCTTCTTAGTCGCAATGACCCCAAATTATTCTTATTTCTTTTTCTTCTTCCTCAACTTATCTCTTGCAACTCTCTTTCTTTCTTTCTCCAGTTGATCTTGCTCTTTGTTGAAGAGCCATAGGATTGTATCATTATCATGTGGAGATAGTTCTTAAGAAGAAAAACCTCTGGAGGTTAGGAAAGATATCCTTTCCCTCCGGAGCTACAGATCAGCTTCCCTCTTTTCTTTTTCTATTTCCTCCTCCAAGGCCAACCATGCTGCTTCCTCCTTTTGTTCAGTCTGCAACCTGATTGCCTTTTCTAGTGCTACTAACTCCTCTGATTTTAGTAGGAGTATGTCTTCATTGGTAGCTCCAAGCTTGATAAGCCTGTCAATAATGTCTACCCTCTTTTTGTTGTTGACTTCTTCCCGGTTGGCTGCAACTGCTTTGGAACTAACAGTTAAGAGTTTCTCAGTTTGAAGTCTACATTTTCTTTTAAGCTTCTCAATCCTCTCCTCCTCCTAAAGCTATTCTGCAGTTATTTTCTTCTTTCCTTTAACATCTTTGGAAGTGCTTGACTTTGGTGGTTCTTGAATAGAGGGTTAAGATTGAGATAAAGGTAGTGAAGGTTTTTGAGCTAGAGGTTGGTTGAGAAAGTCCTCACTATTCACCTCAGATGCTAGCTCTAGATTTGCATCTATGATGATTAGATCCTCGGACAAGGAGAACAATCCTTCCGCAGCTTCCATTTCAGCTTCGGAAGACCCAACTTGTTCTTCCGAGGCTTTGACTCCAGCTTCAGAAGTTTGAGTAAGTGCAGTATCTGTCCCAACTATTTTGGTTGTTGGGCCATCACTCCTTATTTTCCCTTCAAACTGAATCTTAGGTTCCATTTGGACCTTAGGTTGACCAACTTCTTCCACAATGGTAGAAGGGGCACTTAACCTCCAAAGTACATCATAGCCGCATCAGGGCTAGGCTAATCTAGAGAAGATCTTAATAGAAACTTGGAAAAGAGCCTATAGATATCTCTGAGCATCCTTGGGTCTATTTGCAGTACAACTTGGGATGGCTCAGGATTGATAGTTGCAATGGGAGTCGAATATCTGGAAGTTGAAGTCTGGCTTAGTGGTTCCTTAGTTGTTTGTCTCTGAACACTCTCCTTCTTTTTGTAGCATCATCTTGAGAGCTAGATGAGCTAGATGAGCTAGAGAAAGAGGTCAAGGAGACCTGAATAGGTACATGCCTAACAGATCTCTTAACCTGTTTCTCAGCTACTTGAGCCTTGAGACTGTCAATCTCAAGTTGTTGAGTGGCGGTCCTATCCTATAAAGTCCTAACATTGGATTCAAGGTTTGAGACTTTAAGAAGCAGGTCTTGAATGGTGAGTTACAGTCTTCCCTCATCTTCTTTTGAAGAATCATAGGGAGATGAGGTAACATACCTGGTATGTTCATCCTCACCACCAGATATGGTTTCTTGGCACCCTGGTTTCCCTTGCTTAATGATGTCTCTTCCAGAGTCATCGAAAGGCATGGTTGCCGCAGATTCAGTCTGAAAATATTACGAATGTCTGGAAGGTCCATTGAGGCACCTTCTGTAGTGGCAGCTGAATCTGCATGAGTCCCCTCCACATCAGTGGGACTCACCTCAGTAAAGGCTTGCTGATGGGGGCTAGAGATAAGAGATCTCTCTAGGCTCTGTTGATCTTTAAGAGAGTTTTGTAGATCAACTTCATTGCCATGAAGAGATGTAATCTCTTTATCAGTTTTGAAAGATGGTTAGTTTAGGATAGAGAGGTTAAACCTAATGACCCGGGACCTTGATCAATGTCTACAGGCATTGAGCCTTTGGTGGGGTTGGCCCTTTGTGGCTGCTCAGTGGAGTATAGATACTCACCCTGAGGGCTTTCAGCTTTGGTGACGGGCTCATGGGTTTGAGACTGAGCAGACTCAAAATCTATATTGAGGTCAATGGTGAAGGATGGTGAGACCTCAGACTGAGTGGGAGCCCATTGTTCCACTCTAGTCTTTTTCGATTGAGTAGGAGGAGCTTGTTCAATAAGAGAAGATTGAACAAGGGTTTGTTTGGGGCGTCGTTGATATGGGATGGTGATGGGGTGAGAAGGTAGATTTGGCAATATGAGGGCAGTTGTTGGTGTGGGTTCATCACCTATGGGGTTAACAGGGATGTCACTAGGAGCTATTTGCTCAGTCATACCTAGAAGTAGAATAGTGTATCCTCCAGTGAAATAGGTGGACACTTTCTTCAAAGTCTTGAAGATGGTCAGCCTCATTTGAGGGATAGTCAGAGCAGCTGCATAGACATGCTGACTCTAGTCTAGCTCACAGTTGATTATATGTTGAAGAAACATGTGATACATGAAGAATGTTTCTCGTTGGAGGTTTCCCATAAGATTGGTCAGCACAAATCTGGAGTAGTTAAAGCAAAGGCTTCTCACCATTCCATGAACTAGGCACCCTAGTTCATATGGGATATGATCCCATCCCCTAGATTTGTTAGACAGACAATGAAGAACGACATACAGCAGGAACTTCCAGTTGAATGAAAAGTTGAATTTGTAGATTGTAGACCTTCTAACATCTCCACCATAACCCATTTGGATGTAGGTGTTATCCAAATCTGCTTTACGAAACTTTGTGGATGCACCCTCATCATGAAGCTTGTGATGCTCCCTGATAAGTTGTTCAGTAATGACCAACTCCTGGCCACAAATGCTCGATCTTATTACCCGAATCCCATTTAGGGTTTCAATGCGACCATTTTCCCAAAATTCAGCTATATGATTTGAATACACGGTAGGGTTAACAGTCAGGGTAGTGTAATAAGATGATTAGGTAAGAAAAGAAATGATATAAGAGAAGTCAGCATCTCCTAAAGAATCAAGAAGTGCAACTTGATTGTGTTGAGAGTTAAGTGCCATTTGAGAAAGGTGAAAGTAGATGTGTTTGGACTTGAGTAAATTGAGAATGAAAGAAGCTTTTAGGGTAGTAAAATGTGATAAGAAGATGAAAGTGAGTAGTCAGGATTATTTAAAAAGGGGTGAAATGGCGGTTTATGGGGTTAGGATAAGGTGATGTGATGTTTAGTGGATGATATGACAGGGGTGGTAAGGTTTAGTTTAGTTAAATAATCCGACATCATTAACAAAATCTTTACTTTTTACAGTCAGGGGCCCAAAAGATTTCCGTTACACAGTAAAATCTCTCTTCCAAGTACAAAGTATTTCCAAAGATAATTTTGTCTTCCGAAGGCAATTATTACTTCCGAAGGTAAAGTTCTATTTCCGAGAGTAAAGATTGCTTTCCGAATGGAGAGTTTTATAAGCTTTGGAAGTAGATCTGATATGTAATCAATCGCTTCTTCCGAGACTAAAAACTCTTCCAAGAAGAAAATTATCCTAGGAGGAATTTGCTTCGGAAGATATGTAAAACATCTTCCAAGGGTTAATTCATCTTTAGAAGAATTTATACTTAGTGAAAATTTCGGAGAGAGACCTTTTGTAACATGGCTTAGATTGCATTGACAAAAGACATTACATATTTAAAAAGGTTTTCAAAAGAGGTAGACTAATAAATGTTTATCATCCCAATGGCTGTAATGAGATACTTAAATCTCTATTCACCAAAAGCTTTGGTGAACAAGTCATAATATTGTTCATTTGAATCAATTTTGATTAGCTTAATTAGATTTTTCTCATAAATATCTCTAATGAAATGATACCTAATATCAATATGCTTTGTCTTGGAGTGCTTCACAGGATTTTCAGTAATGGAGATAGCACTGTTATTGTCAATGTGGATAGGAGTGCTCATAAAGTTGAATCCATAATCTAAAAACTGGTTCTAAATCCATAGCAGCTGAGCACAGCAACAATGTATTCAGCTTCAGCAGTTGATGTATAGACATAGGATTGTTTCTTGTACTGCCATGAGATGATCCTTCCACCAAGAAATTGACATCCACATGATGTTGATTTCTTGTCAATGTAGCAGCCACCATAGTCAGTGTCAGAGTATCCATAGAGATTAAAATTGTTATTCTTTGGATACCAGAGACCTAATTTAGGTGCTCTTTTGAGGTATCTGAGGATTCTCTTGGTAGCAGCTAGGTGAGACACCTTTGGAGCAGCCTGATATCTTGCACAAAAGCAAGTTGCAAACATGATATCACGTCTACTTGCTATGAGATACATTAGAGAACCAATAATTGCCCTATACTGATGCTGATTAGTATCCTCCCCCTTAATGTCAGGACAAATATTATGGTTTTTGGGTATGGGTGTCTTGGCTGGCTTACAATCTTTCATTTCAAATCTTTCTAAGATGTCATTGACATACTTGGATTGATTGATGAAAAACCCTTCCTTCAATTGCTTCACCTGAATTCTAAGGAAAAACTCCATTTTTCCTATGGAACTCATCTCAAACTTCTTCTTCATGATGCTTTCAAAGTCTTTACACAATTGGTCATTTGAGTAACCAAATATGTTGTCATCAACATAGACTTGAACAAGCAAGATGTCCTTTCTAGACTTCCTTGTGAAAAGAGTCTTATCAATGGTACCTCTAATGTAACCATTCTTCAAAAGAAACTGAGACAAAGTTTCATACCACAGCCTAGGTGCTTGGTGCAGCCCATATAGAGCTTTATCCAATTTGCACACATAGTTGTGGTGCTGTGGGTCTTCAAATCCTGGAGGCTGACACAGGTAGACTTCCCTATCTATATCACCATATAGAAAGGCACACTTGATATCAAGTTGGTAGACAGTGAGATTCTTGTATGCAGCATAAGAAAGGAAGATCCTAACTGCCTCAAGTCTTGAAACAAGTGCAAAGATATCAATATAATCGATTCCCTCCTCTTGAATGTATCCTTGAAGCACCAGTCTTGCCTTGTTCCTGATAATCTAACCACTGTCATCTCTCTTGTTTCTGAAAACCCATTTTGTGCCTTGACTGGGTTGAGTAAGAGTGATATTCTTACTTTGAATCAAATATGGCAATCAAGTCAATGATTGACTGACGGAAACAAGCAATCAAAGAACATTCAATGCAAGAAAAATACTCATAAATGCTTTTGTATTGAATAAATGAAAGTTGATTGATTACAGAGAATAATTACAACAAAAATTCTCTATGTCTATCAGCCGTCACCTCAGGTACGAGGTTAACTATTCTATTTATAGGCAGACAAGATACCTTTACAAAATGACTAAACTACCCCTGAACTATTACATTAGAAACTAG
>BJCM01008136.1:0-18005 GCA_018326385.1 Flaveria bidentis
CTACCAACGTGTAATCAAATGCAAATTAGAAATCAACTTATTGTATTACCTATTTTAGAAAGCAAGTTGCATTTTGTTACTAATTGTAGCGATGAATGATGTGTAGATCAATTTTGGGTGATCGCATTCGGAAAATGATAAAGTGGCGCTTATTTTTCATTTTAGTGTATATGTATCTCACATGTAACACCGGATTTGACATCTACTAATTATTTAGGAAAATTCCTATTCAGAACATGTGAGTAAATCTATTTCTTACTTCTTGTTCACATGAGCATTTTTTGGCACATGTGATTTTTGTGAAATCCGTTGTGGCGACCGCCATTGCCTCGCATCCACATTTTACAGATAAAATCATTTAAACTAAGGGTGGTCGCTAAAATAGGTAATAATTGTAATCAATTTCTATTTTTACACGTAATTTAAAGTATTTGTTTCTGTTTCATGCGATATGTCATTTAGTCATATACTAGAAAGCTTCATCCAAAATACTTTATCCAAGTGATAAATTTTACATAGTAATCTTGTTTAGCTGTACAGATAACATACTCATCCTATTTTTTTATTCGTATAATTATACTTTAACTAATATATTTTGACTTTCCATTATGCTGTTTTCAGATCTAGGAGCTCTTGGAAACTATCCTGGTTCACCTTTTCTGCCTTCTGATTCAGATATATTGCTTAATTCTCCTGAGCAAGATGACATTGGTAAGCACACTGGTTTTTTCCTTTCATTACACTCCATCCTTTTAAAATGCAATGTTTCACTTTGACCAAGTCATAATTCAAACATAGGTTTTTTGAGTAATACATATATACTCCCTAATACCTCTTAGTAAGAAAATTGAAAAATACCCCAAACTGACTAGGAGCTCTTGGAAACTACCCCAAACTGACTAATTTATTAAGGTACACTTATGGCAACTTTTTGCCTGTTCAATCCACTCTCCTTATAACTACTTTTCATATATGACCCGTTAGAGATAAAACATAACCTAGATCAACCCATTCATAAGTAAACGGATCAGAATGATAGTACGTGTTGGTGAAATTGATCTAGCCCACAACTCATCTCAATTTGTCTTTATTAAAGGGTATCTTAAGGTTGAACTTTGAGTTTAGTCAAAGGGTTTTTTTTAGTTGTGTGTGAAGACAAAAGGTGGTATTTCTTTTGGGATGCAGGGGCACAATGTGAAAGCCCTAGTTTCATATATTATGCTTTATTCTTGAGGGGCAAAAGTTAGCGGGTTGGTTGATGGTTAACCTGTTAACATGTGTCGCGGATTGGCGCATGCTTCTCTTTTCTTTCTTTTTCTTTTTACTTTCCCAATCAGGATCAGGCATTGTTTGTGCCAATCAAATTGACATAAAAGAATAATAATTTAAAAATGAACATCAAATTGATAATCTAACTTTCTATAACACGATTGGCATGTTAAAGTAGGTCATGAATCGGCATGCAAGTGCTTTAATACTTTAAAATATGAATACCCAACTTAAATTCTAACTCTTTGTAACATGATTTAAAATATGAATACCCAACTTAAATTCTAACTCTTTGTAACATGATTCAGGACTTAAACCAAAAGTTTTAATCCTTTTGACAGTTTTCTTTTAGCTATTTTTGATATTAATATTATGAATTTGCAGTAGACGAGTTTTTTGTTGATTCCATCCCTGGACCACCATGCTCACAGTCTGATGAAGATAAGTCCTAGTTTAGGTCCGAAATGTCAGTCTCAAAATTTATTTAGGAAAAAAAGATGACATAAGGGTCTGATTATTTTGGACCGTTGGATGAAAAATATTATGTTGAATATTTGTTCATTTGTTGTCACTTTAACATATATGATTAAGAATCCTGGTAATTTAAGATTCTTAGATGATGTCATATGATTAAATCTTTTGCAAAAGGCTTTAGTCCCTCAACGTGAAGTGGGTCTTATAGATTCATTGTATTAATAGTAATGTGGGTTGGTTTGTTCATGGCTTGTTTTGACCAGTCTTGATGAAGTTTTTGGGCCGAACTGTCAAAAAATGTGTTGAAAATCCCCAAACCAATTCAGCCGTTGTTTAGGTCGGTCAAACTGCATAGTTTTGCCGGTTTGGTGGTTTGATGGTTTTGAGTCAACCCTGCGGGTAATTAGATATACCTGTTAGTTTTATAAAAAAAATATCATGTGGGTATGCCCATCATGTATCTATTATTTAAAGAAGCAGTACATTGTTTTATCATTATTGTTTCCACTACATGTATGAATACACACAAAACCTGCTCATCACAACTTACACAAAATGTAATAAGTCATCACCATTCCCATCACCGACTTAACTGGTTAAGTGTTATTAGGTCATCAACATTTTATCAAAGCAAGTTATCACTTAACAAAAGCATACACTACATCTAATCAACTTACAAAAAGTAGTTTACGACCATGTAACTTACTAATACTATCATAAAATAACTAAAAAGAAATATAATATAACTAAAATAATAAAATATATCTATTTTAGTATATAATCATGTAAGCTGGTATATTTAATCGGTTAATCGTGTTGGGTAAATGAGTATATCATGTAATCATATATCCATTCCATTCCAATGGAAAAAATAAAAAAAGTAATCTCAAAACCGGCTTATATCTGCTCACCTAACCACAATTATCTTAGATGTCTTGGATTTCAAGTATTCCCATTGGGTTTAGATTTGGGTTTGACTGCAATTCCTACAAAAGACACATAACACGGCTGGTTTCAAGTTTCAGGCCGTAAAATCAAAACGTAAGTCAAAACTAAATCATGAATCGAATCGTATGTCTTCAAATCTACCAAATGACCAGCGTGCTTTTTCTAAGTGGTCCGTAAGTTTCGATCACCTCTACTTTGTACAAGTTTTTATATTAGGCTATTAGTATTTGATAATAATATTTATTATTGGTGTTGTTAAATACAAATAAGCTCCCACGAATGCAAACATAAGATTTATGGGGTTAGTTAATTAAAAATTTTGTTATGGTCAAAAGTGACAATCAAGAGATAAAAAGAGAGAGAAAAGAAGAGAACCACAAAGAAGAAGAGAAGAAACCTCAAATCAATCACTCACATCGACATGTTTCGGTACAATTGGATATACACAAAGACCCTTATACTATTTAACAATTACACTTTAGTTCCTATACTATTTTTCACGTGAATATATAATCCTAATATAACCTTAGATCACAAATTTCAAATATAAATCAAATCCAACACGCCTCAACGGAATTATAATAACGAGAGTTAGTAAAAGTGGATAAAAATTACGGAACAATAATAAAGAGAGTTAGTAAAAATGGATAAAAACTTCAATGTAATGAATGATTTATGCTACATAAATTCAATTTAGAGCAATAAAAATACCTAATTTTACGATAATAATATTATTTAAAAAAAGTTTTAAAATAATGATATCTTCAACTTGTAAAGTAGGAAAAAAGTGGAATGATTACTAGACAAAACATCCATCCTTCAAGGAAATTGTCCCCCTATCATTTCCAAAAATCTTAACAAATCCCTTAAATCAATTTAAGGGAAGACATGTTATATCTTGTTTCCAATTGACTACATGATGTCCACTTCATGGATAAGCAATTGGTTAAATCATTTTTATAGGTTGTTAAAAAGGGAATAATAAACCATACATTTATCAAATGAATACTTTATGTTAATATTTAATAGCAGCCAAATTTAAGAGTTAGGCTTCAACAAATAAACTATGGTTCACAACTCACTCGTGTTTGATGGTTTAGCGATTATGGGTTAGGGCTTTGGTGTTTCTGACTAGTTTAGCTTTGAGCTAGATGGCTCAATCGAGTTGAGATGAACGTAGCTCGCTTCGATAATTGAACACAAGACAGGTCACTCTTTAGACTTGGAAACTTCAAGCCCATAATTGATTTCTTACTTTCCTTGTATAGTAGAATCATTGTGTTATTCTAAGACTTGTGTACTTTAAAAGTGTTGTAAGTTTAGTACTCGATAATATTTTCTTCATGACGATTCAAATAACTCATAACTTTCTAGGAAGTCTTTGGTGATTTAACTCTGAATACAAAGTCAACTCATAAATAAAAGATAAAAAGTAACTCAAAATCTAACACTTCACATATAGTGATATACATATAGTATCTCTCTATCATTCTTTAACTTATCCACCAGTGCCTACTCATGACTAAGGGGATGTTTGGATGTACATTTACAAAAAGGTTACTACGAACTAACAAATTTTGAATATAACAAGCAGGATAAGATAGCCAAATATTTACTTGATTACACGTTTGTAGCCAATTTTCTTTATGACATCACCTCGTTTGCTTTTACAATTCTACTTGATAATTTTGGTTCTAGATAATTAGAAAATCAGAAACAAATTACTTTACAAAAATTAAAAACTAATTATTGCTACTTCAAATAGCGGCAATTACTATATACTCAGGTCCAAAGACCTATGAAACTTGCCAATACTATGGGTTCTTGCAACATGAAAAAAAAAACTAAAACAAATAGAAATGATTAAAGTTCACCTGAACATATAAAAGAACCATGATCAAAGAATGTGTTTGTGATTACTTGTTGAAACTAAATAGTTATGGTTTGAAATAAACAACTTCAAACTGTTTAATCAAAACAATTTATTTCAAGTACACATAATCAGATAAACAATTTGGATGAGCAATCCCAAAACACCCTCAAAACACCATATTATTGTCTCAAAACTCATAAAGCAAATGAAGGGTTATAATAATCAATCCCAAACACCACTAAAGTTTCTTTTTGATAGAACTTGATAATAACACAATTTAACAGATGAAAATTTCAAGAAAGCAGCAAAGAAGATTCATTCTACAAAGATCATTTCTCTTCACCGAGATGAGTTTGTTGATCGCTTTAAAAGAAACAAAAAAACAGTTAAGCAGATGATTAGAGTTGATTAATACATAAATAATCTACATTAATACGCAAATTCAAATAATAATCAACTTATTAACTGGTATCCGAGATACAACAGTAAATCAAGAAACCTCAGGTAATTTGCTAGAAAAATAGTGGAAAATAGTACTGGCAACATTGCCAAGAATTACAACAGCTTCTAATTAAGAAAATAAATATTATTACTCTATTACACTGCCCTTATTAAAGGGATGCACAATATATCACTCATTCTTGATTTTACAACTTTGATGAAACCTAAATTCAATTAGCAAACAAAATTCATAAACTTGAACAAAATCCCAATTTAAACTGCCTTTCTTGATATGTGTAAATGTATCTTACCAAGAATCCTCGGATCAAATTGCATTGAAGATGCTGACATGGTTTATGCTAACTGGGATATGTACGAAAATCACAGTTCAATTTAACTGACGTGGTCTTCCTGCTAAAGTTGTGTTATCGTATGCAAAACATGAAAACTTCTATGCAGCAATTTCTGTAAAAGAAAAAAAAAGAGAGAGATTAGGCTAATACTCAATTAGGGAATAAAAATAACATTAGATTTCTTCATATTAATGAGAATATCTCCTAATAATCTACTAAAAAGAAAAAGAAAAAAAAAGAAATTAGAGATATATTTTTATTTGTTTCAGTTGAATTTTGATGGTTTTTACAGATTTTTTTGTCACTGTATGTAGTATGTAATTATGTACTCTATAACAAGAAATTTCATGCACTAATGAAGCATAATATCTTTCATACATATCCTTCTAAATCTACAAAATTCCATATATATTTTTTAAAATTTCATAACATTATTATTTACCCTTAAAAAACTACAAATATCATATTATCCATTCTATAGTATATAGAATAAAGATCAGTTACTTATACTAGCCTGCTAGCCTGTTTCACCAAATAAACCTAGAACTTTATGCACTTAGATGATTTCAGAAATTCTGTTGTTTTCCTATTCGTTTATTCAGTGAACGCTACAAGTAGCGGATTTATTTTATTCACTAATAAACAAATGAGATATTCTTAGTATTTTGCAAGGGAAACAATGTTATTAAGAAATATAGATGGACATATATGAAAATTTTAACATTAAGAAATGTATATATGAAACTGATCTCTTTATGTTTGTACACGATACAGCATACAAAAATAAAAAATCATGCTATGCCCCAACAAACTATGTAGGTCTCCCCCTGCTAGCTATATTATTTACTTTTAGATTACTTTTATAACTTTAACAATGTTATATAAAGAATGGGAAACTATCATCTTTCTTGTAGAAATGCCAAGAAAACACCAAAGGTTATATGATTTAAGGTTTTATGCATTGTACATACACTTTGGGAGGTGAATTTTGAGCTGCCCAACCTGTTTTCCATTAACTATTTTTTTAAGCTTACCCATTTGATCCATCAGAGGCAAAGTATTATCCAAATTGACCCTTTTATCAACATATGGGTCTACACTTTAATCAAGCTCTTCAAGGTTAGGCTATCTCATACATGGTTTTAGTGCACAAGCAAAAAAAAAAAAAAAAAAAAAAAAAAAAAAAAAAACTGATGGTAACATCTTGTATAAGTTTCTCTACATTTGATTATTAGTTATCCAAAAGAATTCTAAGAAGCAGCACTGCACAGAGGAGTATCAATCGTAGTTTAAATTAGAATGTATGGACTTATTTATTTGTTTGAACCATCATACGTGGTTTTCATTGCATGCAAAACAATCATTGCACAAAGTACAAAAACAAACATTACATTTTGCAAGAAAAAGATACTTTTGGACAAGAAGTGCTTACTTTGTACAACTTATCCACATTCACTTAGTGTTGCAAGTTATAGCCTATTTTTCACATTTTTAGACAAACCAGGGTTGGTTTGCGAAGAAAAGCGAAATACAAGCTTTCAAAGCCAATAACTCTTTAAGTATTAAATACTTTCATTTCATATATGTCCTTCTAAAGGTTCAAGTTTTCACACACACACATACAAATTAATGCACACAAATACATACATATATCCTTATATATTCCATAAATCATATCACCCTTTCAAGTGACCAAAAAGTATCATATTTATTCCTTAGTTATTTGTAAGTGGAATGCATGTATAGGGCAGTAACACTATTACTATGAATCCTTAGTAAATATAAAATACTCATCTATTGTATTTACAATTGGATGAGTAAATATGATACATTTTGGTACTTGCAAAAGGATATAAATGATATTATGAAATTTTAAACTTTAGAATAATATATATGAAATTTCTCCACAAGACCACAATTACCTTATCACAATCTGTTAAGAATCAAATAAACAAAACAAAAAAAAAGAAGCTTTAAATGGTAATAAGAAACATACCTCTATTCGTTTGTCTATTTGCAATACTATAATTCCCAACATACCCTTCAGAACCTCTGCCCACCACATCTTCTGCATTACTAAGTCCAAGCCCATATGAACCCGGACCATCAACCTCATTTGCTGAAGACTGCCAGGTTGCATCTCCATACATTGAACCCCTGCGGTACAAGTTATCATAGAACCCCTGATGACCACTGTTTGGCCCATTAAACGATGACGTTGTAGTCCCACTTGTAACATTGTTTCTTCCAACTAGCCCATAATTACTCTCTTCGCCCCTAAACCCGGCTATATTTCCACCATTATAACCAGGAGAATTCCCTCCATTTTGAGAGTTTAAGGGCAAAGAACCCCAACTTGCTCCATTGTTCCCAAATACTCCAAACCCACCACCTCCGGAACCCAAATATGAACCCGCCCCACCTGGGCTTGTGAACCCACCATTTCCCCACAAACTTCTGGCTGGTGAACCGATAGGTCCTTCGGTTCTCCCACTACCTTGATTATACCCAATAGGAGTATTATATCTATTTGGATTTCCACCAAAATATGGACTTAAAACCCGCCCGTATCCCGAAGACCCACCAAATGCAGTCGGGCTTAAAGTTGGCTCCACATTCAAGCCCACACCATAGCCGGTTGAATTAAATTGAGGGAACCCGGTTCGACCGCCACCTATTGGACTGAATCGACTATCCATTCTAACTCCATAACCGCCAATTGGGCTCATATTGTACCCTTGTGGGTAGCTATTTGTGAGAAACGTGTTTGCTCTATTTAAACCGTAATTGTATCCCATTAAAGGATTACGGTTTGGGCTTGGAGATAGCTCTTTAGGGACAGCCCGTTTTACCTCTACCATTTTTCCATTTAGTTCATGGAAGGTTTTATATAATACTCTATCTACTGTTTCTTCTGAATCATATGTAATGAAACCAAAACCTCTTGGCCTTTGAGTGTTGTGGTCATACATTACCACCACGTCTGTGATCGTACCAAACTGATCAAAATAACTTTTGAAATCATTTTCAGTTATATTTGATGGTAAACCACCTACAAATATCTTCTTTGTGCGGCCCACCAGACCCACCGGAGATCCTTGAATGCTAGTAATGATTCGGTTTAGTCCATGATGGTCTTCCCTTGGAACAGCCTTTTTCGCTTCAACCTGAATATCAAGACCAAAATAATAATCTAACATGAAGTATGGAGAAAAGAATGCAGACCCTAGAAAATGGTTCCTTCTTATCTTTAAGATACTTTTCATGAATAATTTTCAAGATTTAGGGGGTGGTTCGATGTGCATTTTCTAAGTGATTACATGACGTTGATCAGCAAATAAAACTATTAGTAACAATCACTTTCGATAATGTGTATTTTAAAATTTTTGATGTTGATCAGTATTACATGATTGTAATAAAAATGGGCAGTTGATTGTTGGATGATGTGCTTATCGTACTTGAAGATTACTCACTTTTGACTGTGTTAAGTATTTATCAATCTTTAAATTAAGTTTTTACAATAAAGATTCGTAAGGGGGTGTCTGCGATTGCTTACTTAAATAGCTTACCTGCTTATCGCGTTTTCTGGAAACAGATCAAACACATTATAGTGTTTAGATGAAGAGTGGTTATTTAAACTAATTATTCTTGTAGATTCAAAGTTGCAAGTTTACACTTAGTGTGAAATAAGCTTTTATAATAAGCAATTCTAAACACCCCCTAAGAAATATGATCAGTTGGTATGACTATTTGATAGTCACTTTCAAAACAGCACATCCAAACACCCCTTTAATTGACTTATGATCAATTACATTGTGTATCAAAAGTGTTTGAAGATAAGAAACTTACAGTTCGACCATCAATCATGTGTTTTTCCATCACAACTCTCTCAGCAACAGCAGGATCAGCAAACACTACAAATCCAAATCCTCGTGCACGACCAGTCAACCGATCTCTCATAATAACAGCCTCTATAACCTCCCCATAACTACTAAAATACTCTTTCAAACGATCTTCATCGGTATCCCACGATATCCCACCAATAAACAACTTACCATTACCTCGTTCCATCTTCTCTACAATTCCATGTTGAATTGCCATAAGTTCACAATAATCTTACTCTCAACTAGCAATTTAGAAGCTGTTGCTATCCCAATTTCAACTACAATTCAAAAACACAACAAAACAGTATTGTTACTTCAATTCTAAATTTCTAATCAACACAATTTCATAATTCACTGTAGAAACCAATCCTATACTAAACAATTTCACGAATCTGAACACAACCTCAATCATAAATCAGAAACAAGAACAATCCACATCATAAACCCTAGTATAACAGATCTAAATGCGGATACAAAAAGATCTAACAAAACTGAGCAACATATCAACAATCACCTTATCTCGAGGCAATTAAACATAAACCAGTGATCCGATTACTAACATTTACACCTTACAAAACAGATGATGAACATCGGATGCAACAAACATCAAAACTTGAAGTTGAATTCAGATTCCGATGAATCGACGATTCAGATGGATCGTAAACCGATCAGATGGATTAAGATTAGACAAACGAGTGAGAATTCAACACAATTGGGAAACTAAACAACAAAATGAGATGATTAACGACTCACCATTAATAAAAGGTGGATTTGTGAACGATGAAGACGAAGATCTAGAATCGAATATACATATAAAAAAAATGAAAACAGAGGATGTGGGTTGTCCACTCTATCTTTCTTCACCAAAGCCAAAGGGCATGTTGTATGGTTTTTTATCCATTGAGGACACTTTGGTTGACTACAGGAAGTTGAGGGGTGTGTTCGTACTTTATGCGATAGTTGAGGGGTGGTTTTGGAAATGGTGTTCAAAACACATTTTTGGTATGAATTTTTTTTTATTTTTACGAGAAGGGTGGTTTTTTTAACAAGGAAATATGACACGACAATGATATGGAATATAAAACATGTGTGGTTCGATGGTGACAATAAAGAATTTCATCATGTTGAATATTTTGTGGATTGACGTTCGTTTGAAAAAAAAAAATTATAGAATCAGTTTGTTTAGTTGAGTTGGCTCGTTTATATGTGAGCTGAGCTAAAGCTAAGGTGAGCTCGCTTATAAATTTGCTAGTTAGTCTCATTGTAATCTTACAAATACTTAAAATATATGATTGAATAAGAGGTAACTCTGTGTGTTTCTGAAAGTTACCGATGAAGAGTCTCCATGAGGCCAATGAGTTCTAGATCAACTGGTTTAGGAGGAGACACCTTATAACTTTCTAAAATGAAGTTCATGAGTTGGAGTCTCACTAGGTGCAATATGCTTCTAGTGGGCCAAGGGTTTTACCACATTGGGCTTTTAGGTGGTAGGTTTCCCTTGGAATGGTGGGCGAGCCAGGTCACCAGCACTGTCTGTGTTAGCGGGCGTGAGTGACCTTTCGCCATTGGGTTTACCCGGGTGACCAGGCTTAAAAATTATCCGTTGACCGTTCAAAATAAAAGAGTCTCCATGAGCCATTAAAATGTGATTTTTACCGAACCAAATATATTTTATCTGTGACTGATTAAGATGTATGCTATTAATAAAATTATTAAAAGGTTACTAAACAACCATTTAGTTTTTTAAGCTTAAGTATTATGTGAATCTAAACTCATTCGCTTGCTCTTTTGCTCTTTTGGATCACGTAGAATTTGTTTATATATTTCATTAATGTAAAACATTTTTTTGTTAAAGTTAAAAAAATAACAAAATTGGCTTGACAAACATGAGTTCGCTGGAGCTTTTTACAAGCCAGCCTCAAACATAAATATAGCTCAATAAGAATAATTAAACTGAGAAGTTGACTCGTTTAACTCTAAAGTTTAAGGTTTATGATTTAACTCTAAGGTTAAACATGAAAAAGGAAACAATAAACATGAATATATTCGCTATTTAAGTATTTTATGGATTTGTACATCCGTACAAATATCTATATTTTGCAGTACGGGGTCTTCCGATTTTATAAAATAATAAATTGAAAATGATTAATATTTACATACACTATTTAGTATTTAGTATTTAGTATGTATAAATAGTATGTAAATTCACATTCTGTTTTATTAATACCTATAAAACAAATAACAACATAGTTTGAATTCTATCAGTCATGACTCGTATATTCTTGGTTTGTATATTTTGAATATGGGTATATACGCCCATCTACAAGGTCGTATGCAAACACATACTAGATTCACTACGGGCATATAAACATCTATTTCAAAAAAAAACATCAAAACCAACCAAACAATAGAACATAGAATGTACATTTAAACATCCTTTATAAGAGTCAAGAAAAAATTTGCAAACAACAATTTTTTTCTTTTAATTCCACCTAACTTTGCACTTATTTGTAACTACAATCAACAATACCATTACACTATAAGATAATCAACATGAATGATTCAAAACATCTTCCTTTTATGAGGTTACGTTGCATATAGAACTATGGCAACCACAATTTCATCTATAATTTCTAATTTCATATGATCGTCTGAACAAATCCTTAAAAATCAATTTTTTTTAAATCACCACTAAACGATAGTGGTGAATCTCAAAATCCTAAAGCTAAACTTTATCATTTTTGTTTTCCGCACATCCATTTTTACCGGTTATTATATATCTGTACTTGTTCTAACAAAGTCATTATCAAATAATATTTGTGTTTTGTCACCAAGAGTAATTTGAAGCCACAACTAAAAATACTTCACAAAATTGATATAATCTTCTTTTTTTAAATTACTCCAAAGCAATTAATGAGACATACAAATATGAAGAAAAAAATGATAATTGAAGAGTAATCAAATTTGATGGGAATCCTTGTTTTGAACCATGTTTCGGATTTTGTTATAATATTTGGATATGAAAAGTTTATGAGCTTACCTAACAACTCTTTGTCTTGTGTTTGTTTTTTGATTGTTTTTTTTCTACTTTTGCCATGGGTTTTATTGATTATTTATATTTTTATGTATGATATTGTCACAACTATTATCTTTTTACTGGTTTTGTTTTAGTAGTTTAACATAACAAACACTCGTAACAAACACTTTCTGAAAAGAATACCCACTTATTAAATATGTATTTTATGGTTATAATCTGAAGCATATAATAATACATGCTATGTTGTACAATATAACCTTGTAATAAATCACATAAAAATTAGTATATATCGATCATCAGCATCATTCTTCACATAAAAAAAAACTTTAGTCATAAAATGTCCTTTAGAAAGGAAAACAAGTCACACACACGAAGGATACATTAATAGAAATGACAATAGGAAAACTACAAAAAAGTGTCGATTAGAAGGTGTAAATTGGTTTTAGAGTTATATAATAACAGATTAAATGTGCATGCAATGTGTAAAATACTACTCGAAGTATAGTATCTATCACAATAAAACGAGTGAAATGTGTCCTTAAAATATTTTTGTAGTCTAGAACATAGTTGTATTACTGAATATTAACACACACTTTTTTAATGTTTAATGTTTGTGTAAAAATAGATTATCAGTAAGTATTTAATGACGACACCAATAGTTTGGTATTACTAGAGTTATTTATTGATACCAAAGTGAGAGTATTTACGACTAATTTCTTATCATCATTTATATAAGTAAAAATACTATTTTTTTCTCTCAACTTTCTAATCTATCTATTATAATAAAAGAATGTTTAATATGTACATACTATAAAATAAATGAGAATTAATTTAAATATGTTAACTATACTATAAAATAATTTAATTATTAATGTTTTTATTTAAATAATTTATTAGAACATATAAGTTATATTATGTCTTATCTTAAAATATAATATTAAATAAATTATTTTTTATTATTTTTATTTAGAATTTCTTAAATATTTATTATTTTTAGTTTCATCAATAAGTAATAACATGTAAGATAACAAACATTTATAAAAAAAATAGTAATTGTAACATGTTAAATATTATTCTACCCATGTATTACATGGGTTTTTAACCTATTATATAATATTTTTCATATTTTTATCATTAATTTTTTCTCTTTCTTTCATTCACAACCACATTTGAAAATATTAAAATAATTATAAAAGTTGAACAATATTTTTTCAAATTTATAGATAAAGAGTAACATTTTCTTTCTATTACACTCATAACCATTCACAACTATTTTATATAATATAAAAACTAAATTCACATAGTATAGGAAACGAGATCTGATGCTCTGAACCAACAACATATATGTTTGTCTCTTACTATTTTTTGCTCTTAAATAAATAACCAACAAGTTCATTTGCATAACTAAACCAAAACCGCTTACAGGGGGTTTTTAAATGTAACTAAGCATGGTTTTCAAAACCGGGCCGGACCGGCCGGTCCGACCGGTTGGACCGGAAACCGGACTACGATCCGGTCCGGTTCAGTGTTTAAAACCTTTTTAGTGTTGAACCAGTGGTCGGACCGGTTGAACCGCTCTTTTTATATATATTTTTATATTTTTGTAATTTTGACATACATTTATAAAAAATACTTATAATTTTATCCGGTTCTTATATACGGTCCGACCGGTTGAACCGGTCCGACCATCGGAGCGTTAAGACGTCCGGTTCACTGTCCGGTCCGGTTTTAAAAACATTCTAAGTAAGTGTTTTATATATGGATTTAAGGCTGCTTAATTGTCGTCAGAGGTGCCACATTTCAATTCTTTTCCAAACCGGTTCACTTCACCATACCACTTACCTTTTTATTATCTTTCTTGTTTTCATTCTAGCATGATCACATTATCTTCACTTAGGTTGCGCTTATTTTTTCGTCAGTAATGTTAATTTTCGGTCCGATAGTGTAAGATTTCGCCCTCGCCTCTTATAATATGGTTCAAGCTTCGTCACTGATTAACAGATGATTAAAAATGGAATTACAACGCGGATGGTCCGCCACACAAATGCCTATGATCATGCTTCCTCTGATTTTACCATTTTAATTTAGTAAGATATATTACAAGACTTATTAGAAGTGCTAAATGTCTAGTAAGGAATCATGCACACAGGATGTCCCGGATCCTAACACTCATAGGCTAAGTATTGTAGGGGTCGGGGGGCCCGCCCCCTCTTTTTTTCGTCAATAGTTTTAATTTATGATCCGGTAGTGTAAATTTGTTGGACCGTTAGTGATTTTATATATATATATATATTGAGTTCAACCCCTCAAAATAATTTCGGCCCCCGCCCCCTCTATGGAAGTGTCCAAGCTCCGCCACCGTAGTAACGCTGTCATAACAACTTATGATTACATACCGACCATGATATGAATTGTGAAAGAGAATTGGATGATTATATCAGAATTGGATGATTATATCAGAATTGGATGATTATATCAGAATTGGATGACACTATTTGCCTTGATCTTCTAGCTGCAACAGATTCTCTGTGCAGCAACCACAATCACTAAACTTTGAGCCATGTTACATGTATGGTCAACTTCTAGGGTCATGCTACTACATTTTCAAATATCTACTTTAGGTGCGTATGAAATGATATATGAAGGTGTTGTAATTAACACCTTACACATGTAATATCTCAAGTGCGACGCAATGATTTAAACATATAAATAAGAGGATGAAAAGAAGTTCAAGTCATTACAACTATGTAACATAATTTGTGTGTTACAGTTTACATGTAATTATAGCTTTTTATTTCTATAACAATCTACATGAGGGCTTTATGCAGGCAAAGGATGGTATGTGGTAGGTATCAGAATCAAGTCTGTTTTTCTTCGAACCGTCACACCAAATGATTCGCTCATGTCTAGACCTTCACTTGTTATTCCATCTGGCAGCATCCAGTCAAAATGGTAGAGCAATTTGACAAGCGGAAGCTCGACATTTGCTAATCCAAATGAGATTCCGGGACACATTCTCCTTCCACCACCAAATGGTATGTACTCAAAATTAAGTCCTCTAAAATCTATTGAATTATTTAAAAATCTCTCTGGATTAAATATTTCAGGATCCTTCCACCATTTGGGGCTTCTATTAATCGCCCACGCGTTCACTATAACTTTGCTTTTGGCTGGTATTTCATAACCGTTTATCGCGCATCTCTCCCTGCTTTCTCTAGGAAGTAACAAAGGGGCTGGAGGGTGTAACCTTAAAGTTTCTTTAATCACCAGCTTTAAAAACAGTATTTCTTGAATACATGTTTCATTAATTGTTCCTCTTTTGTTGACAACTTTTCTTATTTCGGTCTGTGTTTTTTCTAATATTCTTGGGTGTTTTAGCATTTCTGACATTGCCCACTCTACTGTTGTAGAAGATGTTTCACTCCCACCACTAAATATGTCCTGCAATACATATACAATTAAATATTTACAAGTTTCTTGAATTTCTCAGGAAGTGATCCAAATATTCATTGGGTAGTAAGGTAATATTTCTCATGAGGAGTTTAGAAGTTTTTATTATATTTTCTTAATAAAAAAATGAGTTTTAAAAATATAAGAAAAATTAGTTGGGTGACAAAGTTAGGTTTGATTTGGAAAAGTAAGCTCTAAGAACTAATGAAATACTTATAGCATTCAAATATAAGCTTGGACCTTTTAAGAGCTAGAGTACTTAAATACATGTGCACAATAATCACTACCTGATAAATATTTACTAGTGTGTCATTTCATACTTTTCTAGCTATACATACTCTTTGCAACTCCAACTAAAAGCTACAACTCAAAGCTCTAACTTGGACTTTCAACCTCTGTTGTCAAAAGCCCACAAGGAGTGCGCCTAGGCCCTCACACGCAGCCTTGTCACATTGCTTCACCGGATGTTCAAAAAGCGCAAGGCGCAAAGCTCTCACAACTTGAGCCGTGGGCCTAAGGAAACCTTTAATTTTGCCAAAAACACCTTGTTAACCTTCAATCGTTTTGCTAACATCTGTTTTGTTTAAACAATAATGGTTGTCATCTTAAAACCTATAAGGAGTTGAATAAGTGAAAAGGTAGATCTGGTCCCCTCTCTAAGAAGAATAAATCTATATAATAAGAAAAACATAGAAATACAGTTCATTATTCCCTTTGTTTCTAGTAGAATTGCAGTAGCGTCTTTGGCACTTATCATCCGTTTTTGTTTCCTCTATATATATCGGGGAAACCATGAACCCAATGACCTACTGTGGGTTTAATATTGATATTATCCTAAATTAACATTATACTAGTTTAACATAAGTTAGTTAATTAATTGTATTATTGTTACATAACATAAGTAAGGTAGTTATGGTGGTTAATGGATGCTTAATCCCTAAAAAACTCAAGGGTATAAATACCCATGTAACTACATTTGTATGTAATGCACCTCTAGAATTCCAATCAAATTCTCTCTCAATCTCTCGATCCTAATCATATCTATGATCATCACCTCCTTACTTATAAAAGTTATATGTAACATGCTTCTTCTAAACATTTAATCCCCTTTATGTGTCATTTCTTACCAAAATATGCAATTTGTTATCTTGTTATAATTCTATAAGTTTGCTATCCATTGTATGGTTAAAAAGGCCCAAGTTACATATATCATCAAAAAGGGAATACCACACATCTTTCCTTGTAGTTTTCCCTTACACTGACATATGTGATGACGATTTATCTATTGAAATTTTCCCATTTTGTAAAGAGTGATCATACATGTAAGATATTAAGTTTTAAAGTGTTTTGAGAAGGCAACCTCAAGCACAAAGATCGTTGCTTCTGTCTCGAAAAAACGCACAAAAGGCAAGCAAGACACACGAAAAAGCAGTAGACGTGAAGCCAGGAGGCACGCCTTTTGGTACATGGGAAGTTTTGCATGATTTGTACATACAGGTTTTTAGGTTGCACGTATGTGTTACACATATTAAATTGGAAATAAAGCTTATTTATAGCTAAATTTTTGGGTAGTTGATGCTAAAAGCCCATTGGAAATAAAAAAATTGTATCAATACCTCGCGCCATACGTGCAAAAAACAGTGTGCTTTTCCGCTTTGCGCCTTATGTTGGGACCCTATCACCTTTTTTCGCCTAGCCCTATTCAAAACCAAGGTAAGATGTGCTTTTCCGCTTTGCGCCACTAGCTTTTATTGTGAGAACTCTAGGAACCAATTTCAACAACTAGTTCTTAATGTCAAAATTGTAATTAACAAAAACATATTTAAAATAATTATAAATCAAAAAATAACATAAAAAAAATAATAAAAACACAAAAATGTTCCCCTACTTTCCCTCTTTCATTAAAAATAAAAAAATTATAAAAAATAAAAAAATCCCATTTTTTAACGAAATTCGTTTTACACATATGTAATATCGGATTTACACATGTGTAAATCCAGTACTACACATGTATATAACTAGATTTACACATATGTAAATAACGGATTGACGATTTTTTTAGAAAAATATATCAATATGGTAGGCGTTGGAAAGATAAAAAATACTGAATTTTATGGTGATTTTTTTTGAAAAAATGATATCGTGAAAAAAGTTATGAAAGTTTAAAAAAAAAAGAGAAAAATAACATGTGATTTGCATGTGATAAAAAATGAGTGGCTGAGATTGGTTCCTAGAGTTTTTACAAAAAAAGGTGGTTCTCATTTAAACCCTCCCCT
>BJCM01008137.1:9236-41438 GCA_018326385.1 Flaveria bidentis
AAAATACAAAATATAATAAAATTTGTGTTTTTTAAAGTAAAATTTTGTATAAACAAAAAATAATTATAATTGAGAGTTATAATAAATTTTTAAAATTTAAATATTTCTAAACTGTTTATTTTGAAACAAAATATTTAATTTTTAAAATATTTAAAAAAAAGTTTAAAAAGTTAATAACATTGCTTTATTACTTTACTCATATATAATTTCAATCATATATCATCTTAAAATACCGCTTTCTAATTAATAAAATTTAATTTATTCAACTCGTGTAATACACATTTTACTAAAACTAGTCACCCTAATAATCAACTAGAATTATAAAAAAAGTAAATACACATCTAACAAATTGATTTTTTAATGTTATATAATATAGTAGTAGATCTAGTTTCATTATGGGTAAGGTTATATAATATTATAATATTCAATCATATACCCGGTTTTATATCCGAATGCTAGCATCATTACATGTTTCGAATGTTATATACATATGTGTCTAGAGCCTAGAGGTGCATATTTTGGATATGGGCTTGTACCTAGAATCGGGTAGAAACTAGGTACGGGCCCACCGGATACAAGTGGAACCAAGTTTTCCCAAGACCCGGTCGGGTACGGGTTTGGTTGCTAGGGGATCTAAACCACACCCACTGGAACAGGTTACGAGTAGATTCGGGTATAGGACCTAGTATAGATGGGGATTTTATTATTTTTTTATATTATAAATAATTATATATAACATTAAGTAATCAAAAATCAGGTTCAAATCAGGTTTTTTTTACCTAGTATAAATCAGGGTCGGGTAGAAACCAAGACCAGTTAGGAACTAGTATACGTTTCAAGGTTAGGAATCGGATGGAACCCTACGGGTACGAGGGTTGCCTGTGTATCTGACACGCGTCTAATCTAGGTAATTATGTGATCGATAAGGTTTTTAGTGTGTTTTTAGTATTTCGTTGTGGTATTTGGTCCGCTATTTGGGTCCTATCGTTCATGGTGGAATTTGACAAGCAAGATGAAGATTGGGCCTTGGGGTGGGCTGATTGCATTTGACGACAATGAGAGCTTATTAGGCCCATGTACATTAATTCAATCTGGATAACAAAGGCCGGACCAAAGTTGTATAGACTAATGGGCTTATTGCATCAAGTAACCTATTGTCTGTTGATCCAACAAACATATGTATAATGTATTCTATGTTTCTATCAATGTTTTATTTGGTCTACCTTACAAAAATTAGGATTTACCTTTACTGGAGTTTCAAATTTACCTTAATAACTATTGTTAGTAAAATTAACCTAACAAAGTGGTCAAATTTTAATGAGATATCATTCCAAGTAAAAACATTGGTGTGGATTTTACATAAAATATAATTTATATGAACTTGTATATAAGTGGTCTAAAAACAAATTATGTACTGTTTCTTCCATGTTAACTAAAATCACATACATGAAATCTGCTATGTAATCTATATATAACCTTCTCGTATGTTATGGTCGTGCTAGGGACTGATGTTTATCGTTGTTTTCATTATACATATTTAAATTAAGATCATGACTGTTGATATACCAAAGGCGTCTTGTTGTTGGCCTAGAATCATGATATTCACACATGAACACGCCTAATATTAGGACAACCCATCTGGACTCTAAGAATATCATCATGAATAAAACACATTAAATACAATGATCATAACCCCCTATATATACTACACTTATAATCATCCTAAAACAAATCTAACACTAATAAATAAACAAACCCAGGTTTAGTCTAATACAATATATACTACACTTGTGACCCGCTTTAACCTCGACTTCTAGCTTCACTCATTAATACTATAGTCTCTTATATAATCAAGATTAACGTCCTCACGATCCTTATCTAAACTAAAAAGATTATGTTGATTACTAGGGTATTTAGCTAGTAAAAAATATTGGAAAGTAGGGGGCGAACTAATTATTTCTTTATTAAACATAAATGAAAAAATAGTGTTCTGATTATATACACATTTAAAAAATTCGTTACAAATATTAGTATCAAATATTGTTTAAATTTCATGATCACTCGACTAAAAATGATATATAACTTAATAATGAGTATCACTTAAAATTTCAATGAAAGAGATTAATAGCCTGATGATATAACTATTTGGTGAAAATTGATCTTTCAATATGAAAATGATTACTAATCAAGTCGCCTTAAACCCATAAATTCCGGGCCGGATCAATATGGGCAATGTAATGGGTGGGTCAAATGGTGCTCGGTTGGTCCAATTTCTGTTAAGGTTTTTTTTGTTTTTTTTATTTTTTTTATTTTTATTTTTAATTCTACGCGCCCCTATTAAGACTACTTCTAATTCTGCATCATAATTCTACAATTTATACAACAAAACATCATAAGTCAAATAAGTAAAAAAACTCTAGAGTCTTGTAGTCAAATTAAAGATAGTGTGACTTTTTTTTAACGACAAGTTAATGGTTAGAGTTATCAAGATAGTAATATTCTCACATGTCAAGATTTGAACAGACAAAATCTTCCACCTCCCACTTAATCACTAGACCAAAAGTTTATTGGTTGAAAATAATATTACTGATACATAATTATTGCATATTCCATTGTTGTGTTTAGACAATAGTTTAAAATGTTAAGGACCAAATGTGTTACATTAAAACAAATATATTTAGTAATATACACCATAATTTCTTTTAAAACAAGACAAGAAGTAAAAGTTAACCTTACAGTTCTTGTTATGATAAGTTTATGGAACAATTTGGATTCAAGTTGGAATTTTGGAGAGATAAAGGACTGTAACTGTAACATGTTTAAAAGGTTAGGGGTCATGCCAATGGTAAATTGCAAAGGGTCTAATTAATGCTAACGTTTTGACGGGAGGGAGGCAATATTGCAAGTGGGTGGGGCCACGGTTACCTGACACGTGGCAATTTCTCCTTAACTTACGGATGTTGTTGTGTGGTCCCTTTCCCAAGGATACACAATCAAATCTTGCGATGACGTCATTTATTACGTCATACTTTCATGACGCTCTTTTAACTTCTATTTTCAAACAATGAATGAGTAGTAGCTTTTTTTATTTTTATTTTTTATTTTTATTTCACGAGAAGCATAATTTTATTTGCTGTTTTTAATGCATTTGTTGTTTAAAAAAAACTAGTACAAAATATAAAACATAATCTCGTCCATGATGTTGGCGATAGACACTGTTCGAATCTCAAACAACCACTTTGTTTCTTGTTTTTCATATTGTTTAACATGATAAAATGACAATACAATGTACAACTTTTTTTGTTTACTAACTAATATTGCTCGAGATATGCGCATTTGTAGTAAGATATGAACCATTAGTTTATTGTTAATGTTAAATCTCATACCGCTTATATTTAGATCTGTTGTTTGAGTTTGCGATCGAACAACCGTTTAAGATTAAGGTTTATGTAATTAAGTCTGAAAATGATGTAGGAAATTAGTTTTAAAAATTTAACATCCCAAGTAAATTGTTGCCTATCTGTCATTATTTATGATGAAAAGTAGTAATTTTGAGTTTTAACTATTCTACATTAATATTGGTTTAATAATTAAAGATAAAAGAAAAGTCAAAGTTTTAATAACGATTGTAGATAATTTAAACTGACAGTGTTGACACTAATTGAGAATATGAACATGAAATTTGAGCAATTCAATACAAAGATGATATAAGGAAAAATAAAATTGTGAACTAGTATTAATTTGGATTCTTTCACCGATTACATCAAACCCCTATTTATAATAAATAACTAACAATAACAGACACATTCAACATAGGTTGAGAATTTACACTAAGAACCCTACATTATATCTTTCGAACGGAAATAACTCTTCGGAAGATATACATACATTGGAAGATATCTAAAGTAAACCATAAATTCCTTCCGAAGCAAACATAACCTTCGGAAGATTCAACTAAGCTTCGGAAGAACTATGTTAAGCTCCAGAAGGAACTTAATTTGGGAAGAGCACTTGTTTTGGGCTTTTAATGTCCACCTTAAAATCCAAAACAAGATTTTAACCAACTCCCAATACATCCAAGCAAAACTTGAACTCATACCAGGCAAAGACTTTGTCAACACATCTACTGATTTCTCCAAAGTAGACACACTTTCCATTTTCACCTTCCCAGTATTCACCACATCCCTTATGAAGTGTAACTTCACATTAATATGTTTTGTCCTCTCATGAAACATGCTATTCTTTAACAATTGAACTGCACCCTGGTTATGACAGAACACCACTAAGTCTGCAACCTTTATTCCCAACGCAGAAATAAAACCATGCAACCACATAGCTTCCTTGACTCCCTCAGTCAAAGTTATGTACTCAGCCTCTTTTGTAGATAATGTCACCACATGCTGCAACTGAGCTTTCCAACTTACCAAGTTACCCAATACTTGAAATGCATATCCTGTGATAGATCTTCCTCTATCCAGATCCTTGGTAAAATTTGAATCCACATAACCAACAACCCTGTCAACCTTCTCATGTTCATGATGCCCAAACACTAAACCATAGTGCTTAGTACCTTTGAGATACCTCAAGATCCTTTTCACAGCAACCCAATGAGCTTTACCCGGATTTGACAAATATCTACTGACTAAACTCACAGCATACCCAATATCCGGCCTTGTACAAACCATCAAGTACATCAAGCTCCCAACAACATTGGCATAAGGCACTTTCTCCATATACTTAATTTCAGCATCTGACTTAAGACAATCAGAGCTTGATAATTTAATATGAGAACATATAGGAACAATTACTGGCTTCACATCATCCATCCTATAGTTACCTAGTACCTTTTCCAAATAAGACCTTTGAGACAGCTTCCATACTATGTGTTCTTTATCTCTTGTGATCTGCATGCCCAATATCTTCTTTGCTTCACCTAGATCTTTCATCTCAAACTCTAACATCAACATTTTCTTAGTAGCTTCAACTTCTTCCAAGTCAGAACAAGCCACCAACATGTCATCAACATACAACAACAAATACACAAATTTGTTCTCACTGTATTCCTTAAAATAGACACAACTATCATAGCTGCTCCTGTTAAAACCATTCATCACCATATGCTCATCAAACCTTTTATACCACTGTTTAGGGAATTGCTTTAGCCCATACAGAGACTTCTTAAGGAGACATACCTTATCTTCCTGCCCCTTAACCTCAAACCCCTCTGGCGGCTTCATATAGATAGTTTCATCCAGCTTCCCATGCAAAAATGCAGTCTTCACATCTAACTTATGTAGCTCCATATCCATAGAAACAATCAATGAAAACATAACTCTGATGGAGGAATGCTTCACCACAGGTGAAAAAATCTTATTGTAATCCACCTCTGGCTTCTGAGTAAACCCCTTATCTACTAATCTAGCCTTGTACCTAGAAGGTTCACCTTCAGAAATTCCATCTTTCAGTTTGAACAACCACTTATATGATACAGGCTTGTGACCCTTAGGTTTATCAACCAGCTCCCATGTGCCATTCTTATACAAAGATTCCATCTCTTCCTCCATGGCCTTACACAATTTTGAGCTTTCTTTCATAGAAATTGCCTCAGAGTATGACAATGGTTCACAGATGCTTTCTTCTTCCGCAACAACAAAGGCCAATGCAGACAAATCCATCCCCTCTCTATATTTGAGTGGAGGTATCACTTGTCTCCTTTGTCTATCCCTAGCCAACTGGTAATCATCCATACCAACTTCTGGGTTGTTAGAAGTGTTATAATCAACACCTTTATCATTCACACCCAGCTGCTCCACCTCAATATGAACCCCACTCTAATCTTCCATTTCTAACTTCTCTTTCCCTTCAATGTATTTATACATAACATCATCTTGGAAAATTATATCTCTGCTCACTATCACCCTAAGTCTGCCCCTATCTAGCCTCCACAACCTATACCCTTTTACACACTCAGGGTATCTTAGAAAAACACATTCGCAGGCCCTAGGTTCTAACTTCCCTTGGCTAACATGAGCATAAGCCAAAGATCCAAACACCTTAAGTTCCCTATAGTCATTCTTTCTTCCTGACCATGCCTCCATAGGTGTTCTCATGTTTAATGCAGCTGATGGAGATATATTGACCAAATTAGTTGCAGTTGAAACAACTTCAGCCTTGAACATCTTGGGTAAACCAGAACTAACCAACATGCACCTCACTTTTTCAAGCAAAGTTCTATTCATCCTCTCAGCCAAATCATTCTACTGAGGAGTCCCTGGCATAGTTCTATGTCTAGCAATACCATGATCTTTACAAAACTGATTGAACTCATGATTGCAAAACTCTAACCCATTATATGTTCTTAACTTCTTAACCTTTCTTTCAGTCTGAGTTTCCACCAATACTTTCCATTCCTTGAATTTACTGAAAGCATCACTCTTATTATTCAAGACAACAACCCAAACTCTTCTACAAAATTCATCAATCAAGGCTATAAAGTATTTGGCACCACCCAAATAATCAACCTTAGTAGGACCCTATAAGTTAGAATGAATATAGTCTAATACCCCACTTGTGATATGCCAAGCTTTTGTAAACTTTACCCTCTTGTGCTTACCAAGAATACAGGTTTCACAAAAACCAAAATCACAACTCTTTAACTCAGTCATTAACTGTTGCTTCTGCAACTCCACCAGCCCCTGATGACTGATATGACCAAGCCTCCTATGCCATAACATAGCCTTAGAACTACTATCACTTGAGGCAGATGCCAACTGAAGTTCTACTACACCAGCACTATCTAGCAAATAGATATTATTATCCCTTCTACTACCAGACAATACTACCATTGACCCTTTAATCACCTTAGCCTTACCATCTCTAAGACTAACATGGTAACCAGAACTCTCCAACAGCCGTAATGACAACAAACTCCTTTTAAAACTAGGAATATACCTTACATCATGAAGATCCACTTCCATGCCATTCTTCATTTTTAGAGTCACTGTACCATGACCCATAATCTTGCAAGGCCTATCATCCCCTATCTTTACTGATCCAAGATCTTCAATCTTCAGATCTCTAAAGAACTCTTTCACATGTGTCATATGGTATGAGCACCCTGAATCCATCACCCACTCATCCTCCTTCCCACTGCTTGTGACAGTCAACACATCTGCACTTTCATATCCATCGGAGGAATCATCTTGTGCATTATGTCTGGAATGAGTTTTTGATCCACTTGGTTCACCCTTCTTACTTTTCCAGTCAGGACAATCTTTCTTGAAGTGATTTTTTTGATTCACACACATAACACCTCCTCTTATACTTGGACCGGGACTTTGAGACACTTCTCTACTTGAAGTTTCTCCATTTAGATCTTCCCCTGACTACCATGCCCTCTCCACCATATTCTTTATAATCAGTTCTCTTCTTCAACTCCTTTGAATTGAGAGCTGCCAACACTTCTTTCATAGTAAGTGTGTCCCTACCATACATCAAAGTATCCACAAAATGCTCATAAGAGGATGGCAAAGATGTCAAGAATATGATTCGATGTTCTCAAGATCCAACACCAACTTGTTAAATTCATCGGTATGATCTTCAATTGACTTCCCAGGAGGCATTTGGAATGTGTACAACCGTTTCTTGAGATACAGCCTGTTCGCAAGAGACTTCGTCATGTACAAACTTTCCAATTTTGCCTATACCCCTGCAGCAGACGTCTCATTCGATACTTCTCTAAGTACTCGATCCCCCAAGTTCAAGATGATTGAACTGTGTTCCTGTTCTAGAATCTCCTTCTTCTCCTTGTCTGACATTGTATTCGGCAACTTGGATTCTCCGGCCAAGGCATCCACCACTCGTTGGTGAACGAGTAATTCCTTCATCTTCAACCGCCATAACCCAAAGTCGTTCTTCTTGTCGAATTTCTCAACCTCAAACTTTGTTGACACCATTGTTTTCGCTGATCGATCATTGATTGAATCTTAATCCTCAATTGAGCCTCTAACCAGGCTCTGATACCAATTGTTGACACTAATTGAGAATAACTAACAAAGATGATATAAGGAAAAAATGAAATTGTGAACTAGTATTAATTTGGATTCCCTTATCGATTACATCAAGCCCCTATTTATAGTGAATAACTAACAATAACAGACACACTCAACAAAGTTTGAGAATTTACATTAAGGACCCTACACTATATTTTCCGAACGGAAATAACCCTTCGGAAGATATACATATTTTGGAAGATATCCAAAGTAAACTTCGAATTCCTTCCGAAGCAAATATAACCTTCGGAAGATTTCAACAAAGCTTCGAAAGAACTATGTTAAGCTTCGAAAGAAACTTAACTTCGAAAGAACACTTGTTTTGAGTTTTTAATACTTCACAGATAGTTTATTTAAAAAAATACCATGCACAAAATAGCATATTAATAATCATACTTCTACACTCAATTTACTTTTGATACGCATGTATGAATCAGTCTTCTGTCCTCCACAACGTATCATCAACATTCGAAGTCACTAATGTCAACATATATATTCGTACTTTCTAACATTTCATGTGAAGCTGCCCACGGTTTTATCTTGAAAAGTTTTCTTTGTTTTACTTTACAGATATTTGAGATGCTCATATAAATAATAACAAGAATACAATCATCCACTAAAGTTTGTTGCTAGTAAAAATGCGATTCAATATGTATACATTATATTTATCCCCCTATTGGTTACCAACATGATTATAAGATTCTATCAACACCACCATATACCACCAATATAAAATTCAAGTTATACTCATGAATATTGTCTCCTAAAGTAACTAGTATATGTGTTCACATGAGTCATGGAACAATAATAAATAAATAAAGTTTCAAATCTCAAACAGACAAACAACGATCCTTGAGAAATATTAGTGGCATACATTACTTTCTACTCGTTTTATGTGTAATATACATTCAATGCATATATTCAAAATATCACCCATGTAAAAGGGACCCAAAAGAATATTTACATATAGACTAGTAACGATATTTGTCACTAAGTGATGCTAGTATATAAAAACCTTTAGCTACTAGGTTCAGTCAAGCATTAGTTGAGGAAGTTGAATACGTTTGTGGTAAGTGGTAACCAACAAGCCAATTTACTAGAGTATTTGTCACTTGCAATGTACGCAATATCATAAATGGTGTATACGTACGATTTATATTTAGAGTATGTGTAGTGTGACGAGATTGTGCGCGCACAAACACATATTAAAGAAGCAAATGACTATACACGTGTTCACACATTGCACCTTCAATAACAAGGGTGGATAGAATTACGTAGTTTCGAGGATGATGAAGGAGACAAATGAAGAAGAGTAAAAATACAGTAAATGTAATTACGTTGAGTCAAATCTTTGCTGTTGGTGGTTAGATTTCCAAAAGTTTAATATATTAAATGTAAGCAAATAACACGTTTAAGATAATAATATGTGAAACTATTTATTTTATTTTAGTAATGCGATATGTAAAAAGAAATGAATATATCCTAATTATATAAAATCCATTTGCATAATTTCAAAAAGAGTTAGAACTCCCTTGTGTAGTTTCACTAAGTTTCACCATTTTATGTCTTACTGATTTGATTGAACATTAGGGTGAATTCTTTTAACATATCATTTTTACCATTAATGGGAAACAAGATGGATGTGATATTTTCTAGCACTTTGATCCTTTTGTATTATTATTTTCCCAACAAATATAAAGTGATAAAGGGGCTAAAAGGCTAAAGATTGAGGGGATAGCGGGGCACAAGTGGGGTCTTTGAGATCATGTTGGTGCTTCTAAGGAAGACAAAAATTTCCCTTTTTATTTTTGCATTTATTATTCGAATTAATAAAACATGAAGTTAGAAACATATTGTTGATGTTTATATAGTAAAAACACCAACCGTATACTATAATACTCTGTCAACCAATCACGATAACATCGCTTCATGTGGTTTAGCAAAGTTCATTTCTTCACTTGCAAACACGCAATGGTTTTTCGGACCGGAGAATGTGTATGTGCAACTACACTTCATAACATAAAAAATTAGGGTGTTTGCGTTTCGTGCATTTTGTCATATGGCAACTCACACATCTTTGGTCAACTTGTAAGTCACACGCTAGCCTTCTTGCATAGCTGATATTTGTGCGACATGTGTCAGACGCATATTTGGAGTTCGACTATATATCATCAGTATTTCATGTCATAACCTCGAAGTCTGTTTGTCCCATGTAGACTTTAATCATATGAATTTTTGTTAGCGGTGTGTTAACGAGTTATGCGAATTTAATGGTAATTGAGTGGTATGAAAAAGAAGTGTATGTAGAATGATTTGAAGCAACAATTATGGAAATTGAAAAGCAACAATGAATGCATAATCATTACACTATCATGATTGAGGAATACAAGATTATTCTCCATGTATAAAAGAAAGTCCCACTCAAGGCCATTCATTTCCAATGAGAATCTCACATGCCTTCACTTCTCCGTCACTGATATTTCTTGCAAGTTATTTGTTTATTTTATTTATTTTCAATTCCAAAAAGTGTAACTTATCTTTTAAATCATTGTAAATATACATAAACTATTGTTTATGAAAAAATAAAATATTTTTATTGAACTTGTCACTTTAAGCATTGAACTTTTGATGTTGTAACAAAGATTATTATGGTTACACTTGTGCATTACTCAATGAACAAACCAATATGATAAAGACGACATTTAGGAGCACAATACTCAACTTTTACTTGTATAAGATGTTATTGAGCTCATTATATAATTAAATGTGACATTTGAATGCTTTAAGTCATATTTGTTAATCAAACAGTTTTGTCAAACTACTATCACTTATGTTAGAATGTCAAGAAACAAAAAGTGTCTTAAACTTGACATGTTGATGGTCCACTAGAGGAGTGGGTCGATAGCATGGAGGGTTAATGTGTTTCCTGGCGAAAAAGAGAAAAAGCAAGAGAGAAAGAGATATTGAGATTTATTTATTTTTACTCCAATATCATAAAAGTTATATATTATGTGTAACGAGCGATAAATAGTGCAAACAATAACACACATTAAAATAAGACTAACTATGATCATAAGATTATAATCTATACAATTAGAACTTGTCAATTTGTTGGATTGAATCTTAATACCAAAAGAAAACTATTACTAAAAAGAGTAATTGTAAATGGCGAAAGTTTACTTCTATCAGTAAAGAGAATACTTAATTATTTAATTACTTATTCGTTAGTCTCAATTTATATCTTTGATTTTATTCTGTACATTTTCTTTATATAATATAGTGATAAACAAACATGTTATTACGTTACGTATAGAAACAAAATGTTTCTCTTTTAGAATATAACATTAAAAAACAACTATATAATAAAAAAAGAAATCGCAATCACTCAAGTAGATATTAAATCTATAGTCGTGTCATATCTATAGCTAAGACATCTCTTATAGAATTATTGATGGTAATTATGTGGGATTAGGTGGATCTAACAACCTATCACTATGTCATTAGTGTTTGATTTATAGTAATGAATGAAGCCTACAAGTTGAGTTTTATTTTATCCAAGGTAAATGAATAAATGATACAATATTAAATTATGATTTATGAGCTAAAATACATTACTTAATTGTAAACAACATGTTTAGTTCATGGTTACAATCAGGTAAAAGAATCGAACAATGATTATTCATAATAAACCAAATTTTTAATATTATTTTAGTTAACATTTTTTTCATTACATTGAAAATTTAAATAGTTTTTTTTGTTTGTTTAATTGAAAATTAATTGTTAACATTGTTTGGAAGGAATATTATTTACAATAGCACCTTTCTTGTTTTTCTATAATTCTTAATGATACACCTCATATATTTCAGAAATATATGTTGACAAACAAATATTATTTCAAACGTTCGAGATCGAAATACATGTTTTTTTAGCAACATTGTTAAGTCAAAAGCCATTAGTTTTATATAGATGTTTAGTCACAGTTACCGAAAGCAACATCAAATCATTCTTCATTTGTTTGTTGATTAATTTGTTCTACCCTGATACAACTTTTAAAGAACAAGAAACATAAACAACCATGTGCTTCAAGCAAATGAAACATGTATATGTTTTTTACTTTTTATTTTAATAACAAAAGTTGAAAACAAAAATGACCTTAACAATCATGTCCCTTACAATTTACTCTATATACCACCAAAGTTACTATTTATAACTTGCAATACAAAATTACAAATCGGATATAATTTTCTTGTAGCATCACTTGACCAATTGTGGCATCCACATCATCTTGTATGTTGTGATAATTATTTTGTCTCTGAATTCATTCAAGTATTAAGGTGTCATATTACAATATGTTTTTCTTCACGAGTTGGGAAGAAAGAATTTTCCTTTATTAATACTTAATATTAAAAATATTATGCTTCATATGAAAGTACGTAGACTAACAAGGATTGCTTGATAATTTAAATACATTATTACATGTAAACAAAATCCATTCAACTATACTCGTATTTACAAAAAAATTATAACTTATAATTTAACGTGATTATGATTTAGAGTTGCATTATATTAACGTTTTAGAATTTTCCTTTAACGTTTATTTATTAAAACTTTTTATATGTATTAGAACTTGCATTATATTTTTGTAAACTTTAAGATCTTTCATAAGAACTAATCTTGATAAATTTGAATTTGAATGTCTAATTTCACTTCAAATGGATTTCAATTTCACTCCAGTTTTATAATATACAAGTCAGAATAATTTCATTGAGTTTTTGTTACTTAGATAGAAGGAAAGTTAATTTTTATTAAAAGAGCATCATACTTGTTTTTTTTGTTTGCATTGCTGATTTTATTTTCTTATTATGAATTGGTATTTATATTCCTTGCTGTTGGATTAGTTATGTAACTATGAGGATTAGTTATGTAATAATGACATGTAAACCTGTAAATTGCTAACATAATATTTTTTATTTTTTTTATAGTTATTACTAATAGACGAAATGTCACTAAATAACTAAATAACCACACACACATACATATACATACATCATGCACACGTATACATACACCATGAGCACCTACATTACACTATAAATATTTACACATACACATACTACCATACACCATGAATTATACATCACCATGAGTATTTACACATACACGATACACCGCATAAACCACAAACATGCAGGGCGGAGTTTGAACGACCGGAGTCACAGGAATACAATAAATTTTCCCACATATATGGAGATTTATATACGAGTTTTTCGAGTGATACCATATTGTTTTTGAACAGCGACTCCATCAGTTACGAACAAATTCATGTAAACCCAAAATTTGAAAAAAAAAAAAACTACACGTAAATTAAATAAATATTTAAATTAGCTCAATTCTACTAACTATCCATAAAGTTCATTTGTTAATTAAACTAAATTACTCTTTCTCGAAAAAATACCTTAAAAAGGACTTGCAAACTGCATTCAAAACTCAAAACTCAAGAGGTAGAGGGGGCATTTCTCGATCGAAATACAAGACTTAAAACTCATCATTAAATGCATTGTCGATAATCAATTGGTTAATTTTTTTAAAAAAGTTTGTTTCTGATGAAACATATGGAAACAGATATGCGTAATCAAATGACTGATGAATACATAAATAATTCTTGCAATTGTTATATTGAAAAACGGTTATTTCAATAAACTTTTGTAAAAGATGCAATGCAACATTTTCAAAAAAATAAAAACTTGTAGGAAATAACTATAGGATGTTTTATTTAAATTAGTAAATATCATCATTTATATATTACTGTGTTTTTTAAAATTCTAATGATTATATTCTTTTATTATTTTATTTTATTTTTATTATATAACAAACTTGACCTGACTTGTCAATTTTCATCTCCGCTTCTCTATATATAATTCAAGCATTTAAAATAATAACTTCATTAACATAAATTTCTAAAACTGCAACTGACCATGAATATTCACACATACATCATACATCAGTCATGACTCATGAGTATTTACAAAAACAAGTAAACAACCTTTTTTCTATCAAACTCAAATGCTATATATTTTTCTACTAAATTTAGAACTCAAAAATCAAGTAACTTCACTACAAGAAAATGCATTCTAACTATTTAATGAATTAAAAGTGATGAGCGTGCATGGATTTCATATTTTTCATGCACAAGTTCGATATCACTCAGAAATTTATTTCACCAATTACCAAATGTACAACCGTAATTTTGCCAACGGTACAACCATATCATGCAGCACACAAAATCTATATGTCTACAAGATAATTGTTAATAATAATTTAACTTTATTAATAATACACCGGTGATTTTTATTTATAAAAATAATTAACAAAAATCACCCTTTAACCCACATTGTAATTTGGTATAAGAAAACCTAAAATTGTTCATTTGTTACATAAAATTAAAATATAATAAAAATTAAAAGTTTATTAATCAGAAGTACAAATCCACGAATCCTCATTACCTGTGAGTTGATCAGTATGATCACCATCGTTTCTCAACGAAACGACACCGTTTTGAGAATTCCCATTCCACCCCTCAAAGTTCACCAAATTTTCATCCTGACCCCTCCATCTTTTCAACGACGTCGAAGCCGACCCAAGAAACGCATCCTGATGCTCCGACACGTTAACTTGCTGCTGAACACTTGACTGCGAAACAGATCGCAACGAAAACATCTGGTTTTGCAAGTTCGACAAGTTCAGGGGCTGTTTCGACAACCCCTGAGTTTCAGAAGGGGCTAAATGAAAACTACTCGTCATCGTCGTTGTAGAAGTGGAGTTCAAATACGACGGTTGTTGCAGTTGAATCTTCATCGCCGACGGCCGTAAAGGGTGCACCGGCGGCCCTCCGCCGCCGTACAGCTCACTCCGGCGACCCAACAGCGACGGAGATGATGACGTGGCGAACGGCGCCGTGGGGATTCCGGTGAACTCCTGTACCATTTGCCGGAAGTTAGTGGTGTCGGTGGTCAGAACGGTGGTAGGAGCTCGGCGTGAAGCTCGTGTACGCTTTTTCGGCGTTTTCGCGGGTAAATCCACCGGATTCGGGTTCACATACGGATCCTGATTGTAAATCGGGTCCGAATTCGGGTTTCTGGACCAGATAGAATCGAGATTGTAGATCGAATTGGAGTTAGGGTTAGGGTTTACATTTAGGGGTTGTGAAAACGACGACGGATCGAAGAAATTCGACGGCGGTTGAAGATTCTGTATAGGGTTGAAGTAAGTAGAACGATTAGCATCTCCGCCGTCTCCGGCGGCGTCTCCGGCGGAGCTGCCGGAGTCCATGGTGTGAATTGAAGTGAAAAGTGATGAGATCGAAAATGGAAAGAAAGAGGGGGATGGTGAATAATAATATTTGTGTCAATTTTATTTCTATATGGGAAAATAAAGGGTGGGGCTAATAATACAAGTGATGAAATTGATTATGGTAAATGAGAGTACATATTTTAATGCGTGTGGTACAAGTGAGGGGAGAATATTGTGGTGAGTTAGGGGTGTTTGATGTGTAGAAAGTGATTACCGAAAGATATGTTGCTTTCATGATGTGTTGTTGGATTTATGGGATCTATAGGAGGAAGCCAAATTGAAAAAGGTGTAAAAGATGTAGATTTGAATTTTATTTTTTAGGAAGCAAGAAATATTATATATTTTCTTCTTTTATCTACTGTAAACTACAATTCAAAAGATTGGTATTTTCCTTCGATGTATTCTAATAAAATGTGCCACCTAAGTTTTTATTTTATGATGTATATCATCTCGTGCGAAACCAACCTATGTCAAATATGATATGTTATTATTATTTTTCTTATAACAACGTAATGTTTTTTTACGTTTTCTAAATATTCAAATGTACTTTTACAATGTTAATATATTTACAAATGTGTTTATAAAATTTATTTAAAAACCAATCCCCATAACACATAGACAAACTCCATGGGTCAAATTCAATAGTTATTTTAAGTTTCGTACAGAAAGCTTTCTTTATTTTATATAATTAATCGTGTTTTAAAATTATATAATATACTAGTAATATCTTAAGTTAACTATATTAGCTTGTATAGAATTAGTGTGATTAGATAATTAAACTTCAGTTACTCAAATGCTTATTGATTGGTTAAGAATAAATGATACCAATAATTTAATCCATAACACAACACACTACTATCATTCATTTTTTTATTGACAAGCACAATTTCATTCGCATACTTATTATAAATCTATAATTGATTCACAATTGGTTTGATTTCAGTAGATCTCACTTATAACACTTGTATACTGTCTCGCTACTTTTTTCATAATCATTATTGCGAGAAATTAAGAAAAAAACAAGTGTAAGTATAAGATGATTACGTAAGTGTGATTGTCTTTGGTAACGAAGTGACAATTATAAATGTTTCTTTGAATTATTGTCCACCAATACGTAAAATTTAAGATTATAAAATATAATTTGTTTCTACTTGGATTATAATCTTTAAATGCATCTTTTTTTAACCTTCCATTAATTTCAATTTGTTTTTAAAAACTTTTTGGTAGCTTTTAAAACTGTTTTAACTTTTTATATGTTTAATGTCCATCACTAGTGAATTTAAATTTTGTTAAAAAGCCTTTTTAATTTGTTGATATTGAAGAAGAACTTACACCACCACCACCGCCACCGCCTGCGGACGATTGTACGATGCCACCGTTACCGGAATCCATGGTGTGAAAAGTGAGAGATCGAAAATGGAAGGAAAGAAAGGGAGAGTAAAATATTATGTCAATTTTAATTCTATTTGAGAAAAAAAGAATAATGCCAATACTAGTGATGCGAAATATATGATGCGAAATATATGATGCGAAATATATGTTGCTTTCATGTGTGTTTGATGGATTTATTGGATATTGGGATCTTTAATTTCTATGAAACAAAATAAAGATTTCCTTTTTTTATCTTCCATTTATTTCAAGCTTTAATTTTTTGGTAGCTTTAAAAGTTTGGTTTAAATGTTTAATATTCATCACTTAAGTGTAGTGAGTTAAAGCTTGTAAAGAAGACTTCTTTATATATATTGAAGATGTATTTAACATCAATTACGATACAATTAAAGTAATATCTTTAAGTTAACTCTACTAAAAAGATTAAAAACTATTGATTTTAATATGAGACAAATAAATGTAAGAAAACTCGGTGCCGTTAGTAATATAATAGTTTAAACTAGAATAAGAATTTGAGGACGAGAAAATTTATTCTAGTTCCAGTTAGTTTTAAAATTGGTTATTATTTATGTTATAAAACATTTTTATAAGCTTTTAAAATTGATGAAACCAACGAAACATAAATATTTCAGTATGTTTGTCTACGATTCATATTTTTTTTACGGATTTATAATTTTAAATTGCTTAGCAACTATTGTTATGTTGAAAATAAACCAAATGATGTATTTTCTTAAAATAAAGAATGCACTTTTACATCCCTAAAGTTACATCTTATACACCATACATTCAAGTTTTGTTACTTCTGAATTAAAATCGCACGAGAGTCCATTTATCTGTATTTTCATTGCTTAATAACGTAATTACTAATTCGTAATTTCTATTTAGTTACTTATTTGTTTGCACGACATTTTAGTCTATTCTCTATTTCTCTTCGTCTTTAGTTTGTCGAAAGGATTGTATGATGGTTCAATCTTTCAGTTAATATTAATTAAAAAGATAAATCAAAAGTGAAAAATCAGACTACATAATCCTGATTTTCTCTTACATTTACCCAAAAATAAATATACTCAAATGTCTCAGGGACAAATTGATGGTAAGTGATGTTTTTAATTAAACCAAAAAGATATGAAATCTAGTCGTGTAAGATACATATTTTCTATAATATTATCTTAAAATGTCTAGATGGTGTTGTTTAGTAATACGATGCACATCAAATCAGCTTTGGAGACTTTGAAATTTCCAAAAATTGAAAGTCACCGCTTAATAATTACATTCACCATTACTTTATATAACCTTCGAGAATACTATTCCAATTTTACCTTAATTCAAACAAAATAATCTCCTGTAAAGGAGCTACAAAACAAACTAGACAGCAAAATTGAACATGCCATTGCTGTTCAACAACAATGTTGGTATTTTATTTTGAAAACTTGTAATGGAAGCTTTTATATATCTTACATGATAGACGATTTAGTCATTTTAAAGGATAATTTCAGAATAAAATACAGTAAAACTTTTATAATTTAATACTTGATAAATTAATAACCTCAATAAAATTAATAATTTGTCTGATCTTAACTTGGGATCAGTACAAGATTAGACTATAATCGATACAATAATAAAATAATAATTTTTTCAATCTGAATGTAAATATATTGATCCCAGCGAAACTATAATTTAATAATTACTCATATATTTCAAAATTCTAGTATCGTCTAGAAAAAGATAAATCTACAATCACTTGTTTATTTGTGAACTTCAAATCTATATTAAGTTTCTCTTTAAATCTTCTTATTGCACTTAAGAGTTGAGGCATTGTATTCTCGTATTGCAACAAAAAGTTGTGAAGAGTTGTTGTCACTTGCAATGCTTCTTTTCGATTGACAAGTTCATTAATGTGTGAATGTAAATACGAATTTTAAAGGTCTTTGTTTATGTTTTATTCAAATAGGTAAAATTAACGGACATGAAAATTTTGAAGGTCGGTGCATTAATTTGAGAGTTGTTCATGAATATAAGCCAACTTTTTATATCAATAGTTTATTAATTTATCGATATTATAATATCTCGCTAAATTAATAAAATATCCCGGTCCTAACGCAATAAATTTATAAAGGTTTTATCGTATGAAAAAAACACTTGTAATTGTCACAATTGTCGTTTTTATTTGATGATTTGAACGACTGAACTTTATTGTGAGCATGTATGTTTTATTGATGATGCATAACATTTGACCATGATCGATTTATTTACGACTTTTAAACATTCACATAGTTACAAGACTTTTCCATTTTATGAATTGTTTATGATTAAAAACACCCAAGAAAGTGTTATTTGATTTCAATTCCGTAGTCAGTTTTCCTATAACTATAGTCTTGGAAGTAAATATGTGACAACTTTAGGCGAGTATTCACCGTTTCACTATAGATGAGAGAGAGGTAATAGAAAAAATTGGCTCAATTATCATTAGCGTGTTTTGAATGCTTTGAACGTAAATGAGATGTTGTATAGTTTAATGTAATGTTTTTAAAACATGACTGGACAGTAAACTGGACCCCTTACCGTTCCGATAGTCGGACCGGTTCAACCGGTCGAACCGTATATAAGAACCCATATAAAATTATAATTATTTTTTATAAATATATGTAAAAATTACAAAAAAAATAAAAAAAGTATGTAAAAAAACCGGTTTGACTGGTTCAACCGGTCTGACCAATGGTTCAACATTAAAACGGCTTTAATAACCGGGCCGGTCCGGTTTTCAAAACAATGTGATCGGAAGAGAAAAACTAAGAAGGTGTGCCCTGCTAGAAAGTGTTCATGTGAATGACCGAAACCAAATATATATGAGTTTTATATGAGAACAAAATGAATAATATTAACAGGCATACAAATATAAAATAAATATTATTTTTGCTTCAGATAATGTTGGTTGTTAATTATTATTATTATCATTACTGTTTTTGGAAAACTAATGTTTAAAACGTTCAAGTTTAGACGTAGAAATCATTACATTATGAAACAATTCATATAAAAATATATTATTTTGTAGAGCCAAATTAGAATAATAGGAAAAGAAGGTAACCAGTCATTAGAAACGGGTCAAACTTGAACACATGAAACAAAATATTGGTTGGCTAGTCTTCACGTCCATGTGCAACCATATAAATTATATTTGACCAATAAAGTCAAAGATATAATATTTTTTATTTAAATTATTTGTTTACTAATTTGGAACAAAGTTGATAATTTATAACTTATAGATTAACGATAGTATTAGTTTCACTTAAATCAGCCAATATGGATTAGCAATGGTAATGAATTAATGAACATCCTACAATTAGTTTTGTTCTTCAATTATAAATCTTTATGTTGTTAAAATCATAATTCAAATTTTAGAAAAGGCTAGAAGAAAGGCTACATTTATTCCAAGTTGTAGCTAGCTTTTTATAGCGTAAGCCAAGCCCTAGGATTCTAGTTAGGGTATGGATAACAAAGATGAAATTGATTAATATTAAATTATATAATAAAGTTTATGAAAATATAACCAAAGCATGCAAAGTTGAAAATTTAGGATATAGAACGATATGCTATTCTATAAAAATTCATTTGTAAGTGTCGGTGGGGGACACCCACTGCCACATGTCACAATACAATAGGTTGAAAGCTTTTCCATCTTTTTTTTTTAGTTTTTTCGCCAATTTTCCAGGAATATGTGTATTTGCTTCAAACCATGATCATAACTTCAGGGGTTGCCATGATGGTTATTTACTTTTTGCGCGCAAATCTCTTGCACATACCACCTGGGTTCTAAACCTAGGCTCAACATTTTTTCTTTGTTTTTTTAAACTTTGTATCCACTTTAGGTACATCTTATATTAATTCTTGACATTTGTAGTTACCAAAAAGGCTAATTAGCATGTTGTTTAAGCACGGCTTTATTGTAATACTATATCTTTATTGGTTTTGTTTTATGTTTACAAGTTTAGTTTTTTCCATTTTGAATTATATCTTATAAGGAAAAAAACTCTATCGCAGCGCGCGGGTTAAAGCCTCGTTTTTTCTTTATTAGTTACGGACAAAATACCCATGACATGTGTGAAAAAGAACATAAGATTTGGTGAATAACGTAGAAAATTATAAGTTCACTTAGAATATATGTTGTTAGAAAATATGTTTTGCATATGGGTTTATTCTAACTTATATGTGTCTTGATTCTAATTATGATATAACTAGTATTAAGCCCCATTGTGTTGCAGCGGGAGTGTAAAACTGTATTATTAGTAGCAACGGGACACTACCGCACGTGACCACCAACACTAAAAAACTCGTACTAAAAAAGAAATAAAAAATGAAGAAAATGAAATCAAATGAAAAGTAGGTGTAAAAACATCGAATCACGTAAGTAAAACGTAAAACATATTAAACAATAAGTAATCGATCTACAACCAGCGCGTTGCGACATGATCGTTAAACGGGAAAAATATAAGGGTAAAAATGTTGAATCACACACACGCACTATGATTGATACTCGCAAAATTTATACGGAAAAACAAAACAAATAATTTGAAAAATATGAAAAGTATGGGTCAAAGATGAAAATAAAATAAAATATTAGGGTTAAATTGTAAAAAAATGTGAAAGTAGTAGGTTAAAATTAAAAAAAGTTAAGGTTAAAAAAAAACAAATGTAAGTATAACTCATTAAACATATAATACAACCCACTAAACATATCAAGATTGATAATTAGTATTATATAAATACATGTTATGTGTATACTCAACTCAAACCACACTAGTCAAAGTTGTTGCCACATTGACCTAACCAATTAATCCCAACCATAAAGAGATGGAAGGTTGGTTCGTATCAGTATAAGCCCGGCGTCATACGACTTTCATTAAATCTTGCTCATGATAAAATATGATAATACTTCAGACAAACAGTTTTTAGAAATTAAATGGGTACTAATAACGTAATCCCTCTCTCACACATTTGGTGGATCATTCCCAAAAAAGAGAATTATATCTCTCTTACAAGAGGGATACACTTGATACATGAGATGTACGTTTAACCACTCCTAAACTAATTCTTAAGAATTTCTGTATGGTTATTTTAAATATCTAGTTTATACTCTAGGTTTTTCATTAATCTACTTGTTAGACAATGTATGTGATGCAAATTTAATAAAATGAAACTAATGTAGTTATAATATAAATAACTAAATCAAACCAAATACATTTACTAGAACGTGTGATACACATACAAAATGCTATAAGCCTATAACAATACAAAACGGCAATTTAAGTGGTTAATGCTTATTTTGTATATAGTTTTTTTTACAAAAATATATAAATCATTCTTGTAATCAAATTATTTAAAAAATAATAAAGAAAAGAATAGTTTAGGAAGTGTAGGCAGAGGGTGGATATTGCATATGGAGAGGGGCATGGGGTTAATTAAACTTTATATGATGAAGCCGGTTGCATGAACCCAAATTAAGTTATACACTTACGTAACTTTAAGCTTTAAGCTTTAAACTCTAAACGTCATTTAAACTTTTTTTTTATTCACGAGATCATATATAACAATTTTTTAAGCAATATCCAAGCCACCCAAGTATGATTGTTAAGTATGACTTTAGCAATGAAGATATCTATCGAAAAAAGTCATAAAGCTTACAATTTCACTATTATGAAACCGGAGTTCAGTCAAAACGGGCTTGATACCTTGATTCGAGGACTATTGACAAGAAGAGATCCCATATATGACTTTGAGAACGTTCATGCCGATGAATCCATGAAAATCCCTTGTTGCCGATCTAAGATCAACTTTTCAACTAAAACTATTTTTTTATATTTTAAAAAATACATCTACAACCTTTATAGTTATTTAAAAAAACATTTGTGACCAATTTGCTGCGGACTTTATTTCATTTTCTCATAAAAAATGTGTGACCAGTTTGAGATAATTGTTTGATTCTTTTGAGAACATTCGCAACCGGTTTTACTTAAATATTTATTCTCTTTTAAATTTGTTATGAATACAATATCATTGCAGAACTAGGGATCAATATTTTTGACCCGTTATAGATTGTGTCAATCAGCAACTGATTTTTTTGTCATAAATTTATCATTAATCATTTTGTAAAATCTAACGCTAATTATACCACTTTTTTCCACTACAAACCTTACTAAGAGTTTCTTCTTATTAATCAATAATTATTTTGAAAACCATGAATTATGTTTTACTTAAAAGGGCCTTTCTCTTGTTATCCTTACAATTTTCTTTACATTACATAATATTAAATTTACAACTGAAATGAATAGTGGGTTAGTTAAGGTTTTATTTTGATCACAAAGTTTTTATATTTCTTTTTATTTACCCTTGCTGAGATTTATAATGAACGAGAGTCTCGGGAGAGACGGGGTTTGTGAGGGTTCCGTCGGGTCTAATCGGTTGCCTCTTGGTTTAACGGTGTGAAACACAATTGTTTGGAGCCACTAACAGTTGTTTTGATTGGATATACGAGTATTTGCAGCCATAAAAACTCTCCGTTTTTAAGGCTCCTAATATGAAAATATATTATTATGAGATCTCGCCGCAAAGCGCGCGCGGTAGATACTACCTAGTTTCCGTTGAAACCACAAGTCCACAAAAAAGTAACTATTTTTTAAGCGAATATTAATGAGTGCTCTAAATAGAGGTAACAAAAGATAGGTAGTCTACCTAATGTACGTCCCTAAAGAGATATGCTGGTTAATTAATTAAGAGTCTAATATGTGGAGATTATAAAGTGTGTATTCATTGACCAATGAAAAATTATAATATATCTGAATTCAAACACCACTTTGATTAAGGTCGATCGATTTAATTTTCTTTTAATTTACAACCCTAATTAAAAATGATAAACATAAGTAAGGTCGTTCTATTTGACAGAAATAAATGTATGAGTCATATTCTAGTCCATTAATTGTATACATCAACCTAACAAAATAAGGTATCCAACTGTCTTTGTTTCCTCATTGCAATATAGCTCTGGAGTCTACAATCCACCTCTTTGCGTTATGTTTAGGGATGGATCACATTTAGAATTCTCTTATGAAGTAGCTTGATAATACAACTTTAAAGGGAAGAAAAGCGAGTGCTAGTTTGTGCAGTTTTTTATGTGACTTGATGACCTATCTACAGATTAAGGAACGATGTGACAGCTCAAAGAATCGTCTTAATGGCGCCTCTTTGTTTGATGATCATGTAGTCCTGAATTCGTTTCCCTGGTATAGTGCTAGAAACAAGTGATGTGATCTCAATAGAGTAGAGTGGTTACCAAACTCGCTTCTATACATATAACCCTCATTTTGACTAGTTACTTACTAATCTTTATCGTTTAATACAAACCACCGTTCAAAAAGAATTAGCTTAAAATTAAGAAAGAGCACAACAAGTTTAAATGGTTGTATCTAGTAATTTATTAAACTTAATTACACGGGTAATTACACGGGTGGTCCTAATGGTTAGGCCTGATTTTACTTTTGGTTTCTAATTCTTTGAAATTACAAGATTGATCTAAAACTTTGCACAAACATAACAACGATTGTCCCTGAAGTGAATGTATGTTAACTTTGACTGTTAATTTTTTAAATGACAAAAATACCATTGGTCTCTTTCAACCTCCATCTTACCGTTGACGATCTACCGTTCCCCATCCCCGGCGACTAATCTCCACCCCCTATAGGCCTACACTCACCTTCTTCTTCCCTACACATCTCCCTCGGCACCATTGCACCACCTCCATTCCCCTCTCGCCCAACCCACCTGCTAACACCCGTCCAATAAAGTACCATAAGGTCAACGGTTATGGTCCACTGGTTTAACGCCAACACCCGTCCATTAAAGCACCATGGGAGAGAAGAGAAGAATGGTGGTCATTTTTGGTGTTCTAGTGGTGGTAAACGGGTGGTGAATTGGTGGTGGCGGTGGCTGGTTGTTGGTGATGGTTAGTTGTATATTGTCGGTAGTGAATAGGTGGTGGCGATGATTGGTTGTATATTACTAATGGCCACGACGGTAGGGGTGAAAAAATGGGTACATGTTTAGACACGATAATACCTTTTTAACAAAAAAATGCACTATGCATTTTTTACTTTTTTAAAATAATTAAAATTAGGAGTCTTGGATTTATCATTTCTTCTTCTTGATACCTAAAACATATAACTGTCACACTTAAACCACCAAATCTAAATGTCTCGTTTTCATGTTTGATACTTGTGCTAATCGCGTCGTTTGTAACTTGTTAAACACGATAAAACACGATTTTCCAGCCCTACACGACGGTGATGGGTTTGACATTTCAAATATAGGGGTGGGATGACGGTGGTTGAAAGTGGTGCGGGTACTGGTGGTTGAAGGTTGAAGGTGGTGCAGGTAAGTGGTGGTGGTTGTGGTTTTTATGGTTAAAGGTGGTGCTGGTGGTGAAGTTAATTAAAGGTGGTGCTAGTGGGGGTGGTTGAAGGTGGAGGCTTTGATAGTGGTAGGAGGTTTGAGTGTCGAAGAAGAAAGATTGAAGGGTATTTATGACATTTCACATGTACTTACCATCAATAATCAACGTCCATCCACTTCAGGGAGCAAGTATGTTACGTTTGTGTCAACTATTGGACAAACATTGTAATTTCAAAGAGTTAGGGACAAAAAATCAGACCTAACAATAAAGACCACCCGTGTAATTAAGTCAAATTATTTTTAAGCTATTTTTACTATATTGCTCTAAACATAAAGCTTTCCACTATTTAGATTGAGTTATAGTAAAAAATATATTAAATATAAAAGTTTAAGAATGTTTGCGGGCTTGACATGTTTCCTTATATTGTTTTAAGGGGAGAACATTTTAGTAATCGTGTCAAATACTTTAGCTCATTGTGTATAATACGTTTATTATATCAAATATTAATTTATTGTGTCATATATTTTACATCATTTGTTATATGTATTTATCATTATGTTTTTATTGATTATTAAAACTTGTTATATATTATTGTATTTTACAACTAAACACAATGATGGTATTATATCAATATGTTTTTTCAAACTCATAGTATGCAAGGTAACACAAAGTAATATTTTCATTTTTTATAGATTATATATACCTATTGTCATCTATCATTTTGTTTTGTAATTTGAAATAAACAATGATGTTTTTTAACAATGTTTTTTTTCAAAATTTAGTTACATATATCCCCTTGTAAAACTTAGTTAATTACACATATACTCAAATTAAAATTTTAATTACATATATCCCCTTTCAAACTTTAGTTAATTACATATATACTCAAACTAAAAGTATAATTACATATATTTACTTTATTAAACATAAATATTTCACATTTACCCATTTTATTATTTTATTAATAATAACTTATATAATTATTTTTATTCTTATTTTTATTAAACTATAAAATTATGTTCACCTTTCTTTACTTGTTTTTTTGAGTTTTGATTATTTATTAATATTTCTATACTAACGTCTTTTATAATCTTTTACTTTTTTATAATAATTTTTTCTGCTATCTGTACGACACATTTAGAGTCTCATTATGCAACATAAAACTATGTTTTCGGATCATGTTGCATCACGTAACTGGAAGTGTTTCGTACAGGAACCGAAAAAAATTAGCATCAAAAGGTAAAAAACATAAAAACGTTAGTATAAAACTATTAGTAAAATAATCAAAACTTGAAAACTTTAAAAAGAAAAAACATAATATTATCGTTTAATAAAAATAAGAGTAAATACTAATTATATAAGTTATTTTTAATAAAAATAATCAAATGAATAAATATGTAATATTTATGTTTAAAAAAACGAATATATGTAATTAAACTTTTAGTTTTGGTATATATGTAATTAACTAAGTTTTAGAAGGGGATATATGTAAATAAACTTTTAATATGGGTAATATATGTACTTAACTAAGTTTTACAAGGAGATATATCTAACTAAAATTTTAGATTGGGTATGTGTGTAATTGATGAAGTTTATAGGGGGAAATATGTAATTCTTCCAACATAATAAGACATATTATCATTGTATTTTATTTTTATATCATTTTATGTTATTTTGTTATTATTTTTAATATATTAGATTAATTAGTTGTTAATTTATCATTGTGTTTTACATACTAAAATACACAATAATGTTAATTTACCATCATATTTTTTTAAAACTCATCATTTTACAAAAGGAAAACAACTAGACATATATATATGAAGAAGAATATGAATTGATCAGCCTAGAATAAGAACCAACATTTGGTGCCTATGGCGTTGACATGACGATGAACAAATCTTGAGGGAACAATCAGAGCAAAGATGGTGAAGTAGAATTTGACGAAGATGATGACTTATTAGATGAAGACGGACAATTCTAAACAATGAAAAGTTAGAAAGGGTTGAAACCCTAGTTGATGTGCCTCTTTTTTGTTAATTGAGATAATCCATAACACAAAACAGCCTCCCCAATTTATATGGATTCTAAATGATAGGTTTAACCCTTGCAACATTAATTATTGTGTTATTTAACCCTCTCGTTTAACAACAATCCTTATCCAGCCTAATGATCCAGCAATATACTCGTCAAGTTGCTACAAAGGCCCAACAAACACACCAGTTAAAGAAATATTTATGGAATCATATGTTTTATATTGAATTGAAAGACGTATATTTTAACAATGTGATTATGTGCCATTTGAACTTGAAGTTTGTAACAATGTGATTAGTGTGTGTGTATAACCATTGTTTTGTTTGACACATAATCAAAGGTTTCTTGAAATGATCACTAATGTGTCAAAAAAGAGGCAAATAGAATGATACTATGTGATAACAACTCCATGCGTAAACTGAGTTATAATAACATGATAATTACAAAACCAGAAAGAAATTGTGATACACATTTAATCTAGTTAACATCTACGCTAACCGTCATACATATAATATTTTTTTGTCTTTGTGACGCTATTCTCGTTCTCTATTCTTTTTACATTTTTCCTTACTAACCTATATGTTTTTCAAATTAATGTATCAGTAAAAACTAACAAAGGTTTATATAAGAAATGATGATCAACTAAAATAAGATGCATAGAATAAGCGCACAAAAGTGCCTTCAAGTTGTATCTTCGACCACATATAGTTAAAATTTAAATTATATAATTCCAAAACCAATAACCGCAACCAAATAAACTAATTAATTGGATTAACTATATCGAAAGTACGTGAATACATTAAATCATTGTCACATAAATTTTATTCAAAAAAGAAGATGCATGTAGAGCCAGAACTTGTGAAAACTATACATGGTTAACAAAATCTAAACAAAGGGTAAAAAAATAAAGTAAAACAACTTCACGATCATTGTAAACAAGCTTTAACTTCTTGAAGGCATTCAATCGAACATCTTTTTGAAGTTTGAGTTTTTGAAAACGAATCTTTGTTAAATCCACCAACAACCCATGTTTCTTTTGCAATGTCACATGATAATTTGTAGAAATCACCTTCATACTTCATCAACTCCATCAAGTTTTCCCTTTTCTTTCCAACATCATGTTGATCATTATCATCATGTTGATCATCATCATCATGTTGATCATCATCATCATGTTGATCATCATCATCATGTTGATCATCATCATCATGTTGATCTTCATCATCATGTTCATCATTTTGATCATCATCTTCTTCTGACTCCTCTAATAAGCCTTTTCTAGGCGTAGACCGGCACCGCATTAACAAGAGTGCATTTGGTGGTGGCACACACGGAGCTTGATCTTCTTCATCATCATCATCATCTTTAGGATTTTCATTTTCTTGTTTTCCATCCAAACAATCTTGATTCTCCTCCAAAACCATTAACCACTTTGAAAATGCACTTCTTGACCCCTCTTCAATATCTTCATCTTGATCATTATGATGATCATGTTCATCTTTATGATCATGATCATACCCTCCAAACCTTATTACTTTCTTTACACTATTGGTTCCATCATCGTCGTCCTCATCATCCGAAGTAACATTTGCACTTGGAAATGCACCAAAACACCCCAAATCAAACTTAAAACTCCTTAAACATGTCAAGAATTGCATGGATTCTTTCTTGAACCCTATTGCATCACCCCAACTAGGTTTCTTTCTATGCTTCTTGTTATTATGAATCCTTTCGATCTCTTCCATTACCGTTTGCCAGTTCTTGCATGATCTGGACTTGGGTCGAGCCTTTATTTGCCCCACACATGTCACTTTTGGAGATGTTGGCTCAGATAACTCCGACCCCATTGGGTTTCTTTTGCACCATAAACCACTGTCACCCCCACCACCACCACCACCAGATTTTCCACGATGGTGGTGTGGGTGACTATGGTTAGTTATGGTTGACAACCTCGACGGGCTGCAAATCATCTTTGGCATCATTGTAAGATGAGATCTTGTGGGAAAACACACCAAGAGATCTGTTGATGAAGGTCCTTTTTTTACTTCTCTTCTTTTCATTTCTCTTTAGAATTGTGTGTTTCTGTGCTGGAGATCTTGTTGTTTGATGATGGTGATGATGAGTGTGTCCTGTTGTGATACAAATTGCTGAATTTTGAATGAAATGGCATATACAAGAGGCCTTATTATATGAAGCTGCAGTACTGTAGCAACTACTTTTTTTTTAACCATCTGTTTTTGAACTTTTATATGGCTACTTTTGCTATATTCAAATGGGGATGTTCACAAATCACAAGATAACTTCTTTCTATCACAGCCTTTAACTTTTTCTTTATTGTTGTACATTATATAAATACATAACTAAAGTTATAATTAAAAATAATAATCTAATCCGGAAACAGGAATAAAATGATAAAATAACAATCAAGTTCTACTACTCTTAATCTCAACTATAGAACAACTCAATTCTTAATAATATTTTTATTGCTATGAAATTTTCCTATAATTGTGTAAAGTGAATAATCTAAATAGTATAACTATGAAACTTGGTTATTGTTTACTGAATTGTTTTTCACTTATGCAATTATCTTCTATTTTAAGTTAAACTTGTGAGTAATATGATCATTCTATTTTAAGTTAACAGTTTATAATTGAAACTTGAGTCACTTTTATAGCTAGTTAATTTTATTTAGAAACTTTTTTATATTATTTACATATATCTCTAAATTTTATAAATTAGTGGTTGGTGGAAACAATACCAAAATGTGTGTGTATATATTATATATATTAACAATATGTAAAAACTAATCTTGTAGGTATTGATTACAAAATAAAATATTATATTAATAAAATAATCAGATGAGAAAAAGGAAAAGTGAGAGGTTTGATGATGGCCACGAGCTTTGTTTGTATAATCTCATGATACCATCAACTTGGTCAGAGTACAATGTCACCACTGCTTTTCCATACTTTGTTATATAGGTTTAATTAAAACTTTAAAACCAGCTACATGTCGATTCTAAATGATGTTTTAATAAAAATAAATTAAAGTTACATGTTCGGTGTGACTTCATGGTCTTTGTTTGTTTGTATGTATGGAAAACTGCATTTAAATGGTTAATTACAATATTGGTCTTTGTTAAGCAATCGGGTTTCATTACATTTAAATTGTAGTTTAGATTTTTCTTTTTTTTTCAAATTTCAACAGTAACCGATTACTTTATCAAGCAATACATATAGTGTTTGGTTTTTACTATGAAATTTTTAAAAGGCTTATAGTGTTTGGTTTTGGGTGAAAACTAGAATATATGACCTTAATTCCTTGATGATTTTCTAACTTATTTAATCTTCACACAATATATGTTATTTTTCTTTAACGTTCTTCGTCTATTTATCTATTATTTTAATTTAGACGGGTAACCAGTAATAAAAGTCAAAAACTCTTATGATACTACTTAGCTTCAAGATTGGTTAGGAATAGTTTAAGCCTTCCGGTTTACCAAAATGAGGTATTGTTGTTAAAGAGAAAATCTATTATTATTAATTTATTCTCACATTTTGTTATTAGTTTTTCCAATAAGTACTTTTGTTAATTTATATTTTCTGAATATATTTTTCTATATGCATTTTATTTTGTTATTTTTCTTTAAAATATTAACAACGAGAGTGACTGTTTCCTTGAAATTAGATTTTATTACCTTATTAAACCTGGTAGTAAAACCAGCTTATATGATATCCTTAATCAGTCTTCCTAGATATATAGCTCGAATGATTTTCAAACTCACAATAGTTATTATACCGCTTATAATATAGCATTTGTATACTTTTACATGTTATGTAAACAGATATGAGGCAATTGATTATTGTTGTGTATACATTACCCTTCATCTTGTAATAGTTTGCTTATTTAATGAATAAAATAGTAACTTTTGTAAAATATTAGGAGTGTGATTAGTTAAAGTAGGCAAGTAATGATGTTGGTTAGGCGATGGAGAGCATTGATGAAGGGTCCTTGTGCCCACTACACCTTTGCTTTAGGAAATAGACTTCACCCAACCTTTTTAATTTCTTTTTTCATAGGGATGTCACATGTAGATGCTCAAAAGCTTTTTGGTCCACATACTCGACATAGCTATTGCTAAATAATGGTTGCATTTAGTTTTTATTTTTAGTTGTGACTACTAGTTACAAATCAGATTGCAATTAATTCGACTTTATGTTTGTCTTCTTCAGGCGAGCTTGTAACTAAACACGACATGAGTTTCTCCATAACATTATATCAAGTACAATGATCTTTATTCTGGTAATCACTCCTTGAGCTTAATAAGATTAGCTTGTTAACATGTGGAAGTAAGCTGAAAATAAGCAAGATTGAGCCCAAAGTCAAGGCTATATTAAAACATCATTTAATAAACAAACTCAAGCTATACATTCACATATTGAGCTTAATAGGTTTGTGAGCCTTAATAAGTCTGATAGCTATTTAATTTATCTATACTATATAGAAAAATATGAGAAATATATTTTAAGATAATATAAAATTAAAAATAATTACTTTACTTAATCTCTATATATTAATAAATAAAAGGAGGTTTAGCCATGTGTCATGATTTTAAGTAGTGTATCGCCACGAGACACATTCTTAGCAAACAATGTCACGTGTCGTATTATGAGCAATATTATTTCAATAAACAATTGCCACATGGCTGATTTTAATGTACATTTTATAGTAACTTCAATTAGTAATCAATTTCGTCAATCAACTAATAAACTCATTATTATTTTCTATATATACTTTTTAATTACTTTCCTTTTACACTATAATAGTACAATTAGCTATCAATTTTATCAATTACATCTAAAAATATTATTCTCACAAAATTAATAATTATAACTATTAAATATCAAATCATCTAAGATAAACATTCTCTCAAAATAT
>BJCM01008140.1:0-15525 GCA_018326385.1 Flaveria bidentis
TTGCAAAAAACGATTTTCACAAATTAATTTTAAAATTTGAAAATTCCTTACTAAACTAAATACAAACGACAAGTGTAGCGGTCGTGATATAGTAAAGCTTAGGTAAGTTCGAATATCGAACCCTAGAGACATATTTGGTGGCTTTCGATAATAAACCTCTATCGACTTCTAACCCAATTAATTTTATTAATTCAATTAATTATTAAATAAAAAAATAATTAATTAATCTAACATGACGGAAGAAATAAACAAACAAGAATTCAAACTTTGAAACTTGAATGTGATCAAATATTTTAAATAACTACCTAGGTAGAATGCAATTAACATGTAATGACATAAAGACAATTACTCGTATGACTATCTCTAGAAATAAGAATCTAGGATTAACTAGGTATGCTACTCCCTAAGAAAACCAAAGACACGTGTGAAGTACAAAATAAGTTGATTAAAATGGCTAATGGAAGATCACCCCTAGGTTTTCTTCCATAATGTCTTTAAAATTATATTTTCATACCCTAAGACAAGGATAACATAATTAAATCTAATTAAATATCCTAAAACACTAACACCATGAATGAAAGGAAAAACACGCTCTCGCTAAATCTAAAGCTAACAAACAATGGATAGAAAGTTTTAAACAATATCTATCACCCCTTGGTTTTAGATAAGGTATCACATTGCATATACTATCAAAATCATAGCCAAAACTCCAAAGATTATCTTTAATCAAAATTAAAAATACAAAGTAATTAATTATAACATGTAAACCTAATCAAGATGTCACGCAAATCAATCAATATCAAACATACACGAGCATGACAATAACTTTTAAGTATAAACCAATACACAGGTCCATATTCAATTGAGAAAATAATCAAGTTCTAAGATTAATAAATAAATATACGAAATCAAAACCAAATATTAAGTCAAAACATATTAGTTTTCAACCCAACCTTGATAGTACTAAAAAGTTAGCTACTCATAATGTTAAAAAATATTAAAAACAATAATAAAGTTGCAAACTTTATAAACATTAACAAAAGAAACAATGAAACAAAAGAAAATAATAAAAAACGAGACGAAACCGAATAATTTTCAATACTTGAATGCTTTAATCCTTGCTCCCCGATCTTGCTCTCCACTTTAATATTACTCTCTAATCGTATTCAAAAGCTACAAGTTGAACCTGTGATCTCTATGTTTTTGTTCTCTGCCGTCAAGTCCCAAGAAATTTAGAATAGGTTTTTTTCTTCTTTAAGTGTGCTCCTTTATATTTCCTTAATATCACTTTGATCTTCCCATGGGATGATTTTTTATGCCATCCTTTTAATTCCAAAAAAAAAACTTGTCCAATAAAGTTAACGTGGGCCTTACGGTTGAATCAAATGGGTTGTAAATCTATTTTTTAGCCTTAAATTTGATTTTTAAATTCAATATTTAATACATATTAATTTTCTGTTAACGAATTCCATTTACACTTCACGTAATTAACTTTTCTTAAAAATTTAGATTTGAATTATTAATTAAGAAAAATAATGATAACAATTATATTTAATCCGTAAAATTTAATTTACTTTAAATGCATTAACTCTTAAAACTTATAAAATCCAAATATGAATAAATTAAACATAATATATAATAATAAGTGACCAAAAACTATTAAAAAAGTGTAGGAGACATTTGTATTATTCATAATTTATTTTGACCACATCAATAGTACCCTTCTTGTAGCAATGTTTACAGAGATACTGAGATAGTGTCTCGTACCACTACCTTGAAGCTTGGTACAACCCATAAAAAGCTTTATCAAGCTTATAGACATAATCAAAATGATCTAGTTCTACAAAGCGAGGTGGTTGTTTGACAATCACCCAATATAAGAAAACACACTTGACATCAAGTTGGTAGACCTTAAAATCCTTGGATGCAACAAAAGCAAGGAACATCCTAATAGCTTCAAGTCTTGCCACTAGAGCCAAAACATTTGTGTAGTCAATCCCTTCTTCTTGTGTGTATCCTTGAATAACTAGTCTAGCTTTATTCTTGATGACAAATCCTCTATCATCCTTCTTATTACTTAATACCCATTTGGTACCTATGGTGGTCATCCCTTGAGAAAGAGGACATAAGTTCTAAACATTTTGCCTTTTGAATTGACACAACTCCTCCTGCATTGCTTCAAGCCAACTACCATCCTTCAAAGCTTCATCCACTTTCTTGGGCTCTATCTAGGACAAAAAATAAGAGTGTAGACAAACATTTTTGTCATAGATTTGTCCTCTTATTCTCACCCCTATGTCAACAACTCTAATGATGTTTGTGGTGGGGTGTCACTTGTGGATTCTTAGTTAAGAAATCACCAACAAGTTGATTGTTCAAATCTAAATTGGTGAAATTTAAATCTAGCAATGAAGTGTCACCCACTACATCAACACATTCATCTAGAGAAGCTTGATCTAATGAATGTGTGACATAATTGATGTTTTCTTCTATGGAATAGTATCAGCGTCAAGAATTTCTTGATCACTATTACCACCTTCATTTCCTCCTTTATTGGAAGTTCCTTCATTTGATTTCTATGCCTCTGAGTTGGAATTTATAGACACCTTAGATGTATTAGCTGAATTTGTCATAGTCATGCTAATAGTAACTCTATCTGCAGGGTTACTTAGCACTAGAGCTAAGTAGTTTTCTTTCTTGGCCTTCTTAACTCAATTTTTGGGTCATGATCTCCTATTGATAAGTTACATGTAGATCTTGAAACATCTTCACAAGATTTGTTAAAACAATTTGTAACTAAATCAAGATCAAATAGCCAATTAGGACCAGAACCTTTCATACTAGGAGTGTACCTAATTTTGCTAAGAAATCAGATGATGGACATCCAAGTGATCTGAGGAAACCAATGAAAGGTCTTGTTTGGTGCCATAGCTCATAAGGAGCCTACTATTAGTCTTAACTGCTAAAACTCTTTTATACACATACCAGGTAGTGATAACTATCTCTGCATAGAAGGTGATAGGCAGTTTAGAGTCAGATAACATGGTTATTGCAACTTTAATAAGTGTCTTGTTTCTACTCTCAGCAACACCATTTTGCTTAGTAGTACTGGGAGCACTATAATGTCTTGTAGTACTCTTTTCATCATAAATGTATCAAGGATTTGATTCTTGAATTCTGTTCCTTGATCACATCTTATGGTTTTAACCTTATGATCACATTGATTCTCAATTTTTAGAATGAAGTTCTTCAAGATCTCAGGAGTCACATCCTTAGTTTTAAGGAAGAAGACCCAAGTGAATCTTGTGAGATCATCTGTGATCACAAAACAATATCAGATCCTTCTTAGACTCGTTACATTGGTGGGGCTAAACAGATCAATGTGTAATAAGTATAGGGGTATAGTGATGGAGTTTTTTTTCTTTTGGCTTGTGAGACACTTTGTCTTGCTTCCTTTAAAGACATGTAACATAATGTATCACTTGTAAATCTTTCTTTAGCATGTAAGTTACCAAATTATTCTTAATTAATTTATTCATGTTTTTAAAATTGACATAGAACATTATTTCATGCAAGAGGAAAGACTCATTACTATTTGCTTTAGATAAAAGGCAAGAAACCTCTCGTGAAGGGGATGTTTCTTGTAAATCCATCTTGTACCTATTCCCTTTCCTGGGGGCTTTAGATAGAATATGCTCTTGAGAAATGACCACTTCGGGCTTGAGAACAATGCAATCATGCTCAATGAAGAGCATGGTGTGTCTCTAATCATAAAATTAGAATACACTTAGTAGATTGTACCCAAGCTCCTTGACAATGTTTAACTGCTCAATGGCGAGCTTACAAAGTTTAACTGCTCAATGAAGAGCATGTTGTGTCCCTTAAATTTCTCAAAGTTTTAAAGCAACAAGCCATTGCCTGTCATGTGCCTGGAATATCCACTATCAATGATCCATACGTTCCTCTTGGTCTTTAGTACTTTGAAAGCATTCCTTTTTTTGGAGACTAAATTTTCTTTTGAATGCAATATTGTTAGATCTAGGAACAATAGGTCTAGATCATTTTGTATAGGCTTAGAACTTTAATCAATCCTTGTAATGAATATTTGTAATTCATTATTTTGATGTATGCATTATGTATACATGTTAACCAACATGTGTGTTGATTTACGTGTATGTTTACAGGTACAAACATTATGCTTAGTCAATTTCTAAAATTGACTAAGTGTAAGAAACATCTACGGATGAATATTTTTGTTCTTCCATAGATATTTTCTTACAAGACTTTCATGTAACACCCGGTTATTTTAAAGTCAAGGAAAGAATGAATAAAGTGAAAGAAAAGAAATAAAACCCAAGTCTAGGGGTAAAAAGTGTCCAAAAGGACAAAATGCTTGAAAAGTGGGTGTAAAAGGTGGTATGGCCGCCCGCATGTCACATACATCACTAATATTCGGGTTTTAGAGAGAGAGAGAGAGAGTAGCTGGGAGCAGCAAATTCTCAGCTTTGAAGGAAGAACTTGAAAGAATTCGAATTCAAGGTAAGAATTCATGTTTTTATGGTGTTCTTAACCGGTTATGTCCTCGGGTTTATGCTTATGTGTGTTTATATGTGTTCGGTATGTTTTTGGTGGGTTTCTAGGCGGTTGAATTCAATTTGTAAACAAGTTTGGAAGAAGCCATACTCAAGAGCTGCAAAGGTGAGTTCTAGGACCTCTCTTTTACCTGTTTTAACTGATTTTGGGGCTGGAAATACATGAATGTATGTTTTCATTAAAATGGGTTTTGGACCCACATGTTTGAATGTGTGTATGATGATGTTATGATATTATGTGTGATTATGTTCATGTTTGCTGATGTATGATGATGTTTCTAAGACTTAGGATGTATGATTTAAGCTTAGTACATGATGAACGGTGAGTTGAAATTGAAATCTGATGTTTAAGGCTCATATGTTAAGTTTTAGAATCTGCATAAGTGTTGAAAAGTTAATGCAGATGAGGTCAATGCGGATGAGCATTGACTAAGTATGGAAATGCGGATGAAGTAAGTCAATGCGGATGAAGTGGGTCAATACGGATGAAGTCAATGCGGATGAACATGGACTAAGTATATGAAATACGGATGAGTAAGGCAAATGCGGATTACAAATGCGGATGAAGTAAGTCAATGTGGATGAAGCAAATCAAATGTGGATGAACAATAAGGTCAATGTGGATGAACACTTAGTAAAATTCTGACTTTTTGGAGGAAAAGGGGTAATGTAGGCTTTGACCTAGGAGATTCCTGGGGGCTATGTAAGTTGACTTTTGAGGTCATAGATGTTAAGATGGGCACGTAGTGATGTGTGATTGATGGATATGCATAATGTTGATGTATGATGTTGTATGATTACGCATGATGTATGTTATGAATGTATGATGTTGCCCTGTATGATGTGATGATTGTATGTTATGTTCCTTGTTATGACGTATGCTTATCATTCGTGGCTTTACGTGTTATGTTAATGAATGAAGCGAAAGTATTATGTAATGTAATATGAAAGATAATTAAAGAGGAATGTGATGAATGAATGCATGCATTAATGAACAAATGAATGTAAGAAGGCTTGCAAGCAAATGTAGGGAGGTGCACACCCAATGAAGGTGTTAGCTCAATGGTGTGTGTTTTAGCTACCCCGAAGGATGCACATTGGGGTCCAATCTTCATGATTGACCATATGAATGGGATCCTTGCCGCTTGCCCTAGGTACTGGTGTCAGCTTCGTGCACAATGTTCGAGGTCTATGAAAGACCTCAGGCCCAGTTACCCGCTTCGTGGACAATGTTCGGGGTATAGCATATGGCATTGATCCGGAATGAAAGAGAAAAGATAAATGGTGAATGTACTTGCCCTAGGTACTGGTGTCAGCTTCGTACAAAATGTTCGAGGTCTATCAAAGACCTCAGACCCAGTTACCCGCTTAGTGCACAATGTTCGGGGTAATGTACATGTCACTGGAAGTAATGAATGAACGAATGAAAGTTAATGAATGAATGATGAAGATAATAATAGTATTATCTGTGTTTATGTATGATGTATGATCGCATGTAAGTAAAGAAAGGTTTTAATGAAAGTAAAGTATTGTTTTATTATAAAACTAGAACTCACTTAGCAACACTGACTTTTATGCATTTTCCAGTTGGCACGTGAGCATTGTTGAGGATGGCACGGAGCAACTACTTGGCATTTTGAATGGCATTCTTTTGTTAATGTTTTTGCATTATAATGCGAACGAATAATGTTTCGAAATGAACGCTTGTATTAATTTGCAAAAGCAGTTGTAATGATATGAAAAGTTATTTTATGTTTCCGCTGCAATGTTTTATAAATGATTAAATGAAAAGTGCAGGTTTATGTGCGATGATTTACTGGCTGTAAGCGTTCCGGGAACGGGGCCTTACATTTCATCCGAACATATTCTACGGATTAATATCAGTACATATGAGACTACAAGACCAAAGACTCATTGATGAACATTTCACATGGAGGTGAGAAATTCAAGTGAAGACTTCTACGGAAAGCAAACTCCTGCGGAAGACAAAGTAGTTGTGGAAGACAAAGTAACTGAAAAAGACCAAACACTTGTACTTAAATCATACAAGTGTTTCAAGTCAACAAGTCAATCATGGACTTCAAGAGATTCGGTGTTTCCTTAACAGAAACACGTGTATCTATAAATATGAGTCCTAGGTTTCACATCAAAGGTGATGGACGACTAGACAACAAACATCAAACATCACATAGATTCACACAATCAATCAAACATAAATCCTAGCAGTCATCACATCAATACATCTCAAAATCAACACGTTCGAAGAAATCATTGTTTAATCAATCATCATTTGTTCATCTGTAATCATTAATAAGTTTTAATAAAATACTTTTGAATCAAATCTTGTTCTTTTATTATTGTGTTGATATCATTCTGTTCCTTAGCATTAATATTCATTGTCATTGATTTTTAATAGTTAATCAATTAAGCAGCGGTTAAAGATCATTCCTCAATCATTAAATCGATTCCAATCTAACACTAATAATTCCTGACTGTGATCCTTGGATTCACAGGTGGTATTAGAGCCAAGTGCTCACCGATTTAGATCGATTGATCTATCAGTGTTAGAATTGTTTAATTGTTTGCTTATTTCATTAGATTTATCAGTTCCTCTAATTAGATCTATTATTTTTAGCAAAACCGTTTTGGTGTGAATCAATTTTAAAAACAACAAAACAATGATTTTTTTCCAGCAAACTTTGTTTCATTGCTTGATTAACTTCGATCTATATGTACATTAATTGAATCATAGATCTGTGTTATTGATTGACATTCATTAGTTGTTCAAATTAACTGAACAAATACATTATTAAAATCCTTGATTTATATTTAATTATCATTAAAGGATTGACTGATTTTTGACCTCAATCACTTAATTACTCATTAATTTAAGTTTTGTCATAAATTAGTTCATTACTCAAAATAAACTTTGTTTAGTTGAATTCTAATACTTTAACTAAAAATGAGTAACTTTGTTGGTGGATCATCATATCAACCTCCAAAGTTAGAAACAAAAATGGATTTTAAATCCTAGAAAATCAAGTTCAGAAATCATGTGAATTACACTAATTCTGACTTATGGGTATCAATAACTGAAGGTCCATACATTCCACCCACTCTTGGGCCGGATTACGATGACAATAATCAACCCATAAGTATAAAAGATCGGTCACCTAATGATGTTAAAAAGGTTAAAGTTGATATTAGAGCATACAGTCTGCTTAGTATGGCTTTATTTGAAAAAATATTAATCAGATCTGAGAATTATAAAACAACATTTTCCTTATGGAAGATACTTCATACACTCTGTGAAGGGAGTGATGAAATTAGAAGCATTAGAAAGGACACACTTGGCTCATAATATGAAATATTTCATCATATTGAGGGTGAATCAATTTCTCAACAACTCCATAGGTTTATTCAATTGGTAACCGAGACGAACATCCTGGAGTTGAAGTATACAAATGAGGAATTAAACAAAAAGATGCTCCATACTCTGCCTGAAATTGGAAGCGAACAATGTCCATGTTCAAGAACACCATTGATCTTAAAGTAACTAGCTTAGATACATTGGTAGCTAAAGTTGAAGCTCTTGAAATGGATGAAAAATCAAGAAACAAGAGTGTGAGAACACATGTCACACCTTATCTTTTTTTTAAAAAACCAACAGTGCTGGAAGTGCTTTTATATCTAACAATGATAGTGACAAATCTTGTACTTTGAGTGAAGATGAAAAAAAGTGAGCTTTTATGCATCAAAGCCTTCAAAGAAATCTTCTCAAAGTAAATAAAGAAAGGAAAAAGGAAGACCTGATGAGAGAAAATATGCATCTACATCATCAGCAAAGTCTTCATCAAGCAACAACCAAGTAGAGCTTATCACTGTGAGTTTGTACTCTGAAGAACAAAAAGTAGCCTTTGTAGCTTTCAGTTCAAGTTTTCAAGAATATTTGGGAAGCACTTTAATACCTACCAACATCTGCCAACAAGACTTGGAAGAACTACATCCAGATGTAGTTGAGGAGATGGATCTTCAATGGAAAATGACAATGATTGCTTGTAGAGCCAAACAATACTCAAAAAGAAATAAAAATTTGGCTGCAACAAGTAAAACATCAAAAATTTGTGTTAATAAGTCAAAGGTAATATGTTTCAAATGCAATTTCTATGGGCACTTCTTAAGAGAATGTAATCAACAATCAACTCCTAACATGAGAAAACAACAGTAACATTAGTCTCATAAACATCAATCTCATCAACCAATAACATCTCAAATGGATCTTACAAATAACCACAACTAACCAATTCATCCCCACCACCCATAAATGCATTAGCAAGACCTAGTAATTCTAAAGAAACTGAGTTGATCATACTTCAAGATGGAACTTGTGACTAGAACATGTATGAGAAGGAAGTTTTGGAAGAGAATCAAGATTTAATAGCCCACATGGAGAACAAAGTTTCACCCATGGCTAGAGAGGTAAGAGATAGACTGTGTTTATCAGTATGTGTTGAGGAAGTTGAAAGATATAGAGTCCATGCTCAACAATTGGCTGATAAAGTAAAAGAAACAATAATTTTAAATGAATCTCGTGTAAGAGAACATAAATTATATCAAATCAAAATTAACTCATTACAAAAAGATTTAGATAAACTTTTTCAGAAAATTATAACTTAAAAGCCTAAGTTGAGCATCTGACTACTTACTTAACTAAATTCATTGCTGATCATGCATCAATTGAAGTGAAACTTCAGAAGTTTCAACTTTCATCACAGCTATATGAGAAATTATTGAATTCTCATATTGAATCAAAGAATAGGTATGTGTTGGGATATTATGTTGTTGCACCTCCTCTGAATGATAACTATACAACTTTACATGAAACAATGACAAATAGCTTGTCAAATTATTTTATGCCATGCACCAAGTTTGAATCAAAATCTAATGAGCAAGTTAATAACAATGAATCTGAGGTGAGTGAAACTGAGTCTTCTGAATCAGATAAAATCAAACAAAATGACTCAGAATTTGACTTTGATGAATGTGATGACTTGGATGATTCTGATGACCATGATGATAAATTTGAGGATCAACTTGATATTGGTAAGAATGTTTCATTTGAAACAATCATTCCCAAAGTTCTTGAAGAAACAAAGTTGTCATATCTTCCAAAACAAAGAAACATGTTAAAGACTATTTGCAAGAGAATAGCTCAGCTAAATGAAGGTCTTCAAGAACTTCATCAGCAGCAAAAACCTTCAACTAAAGTGATTGAAAGTGTACATCTACTAAAGTACACATATCTTTCGTAGAAAAGGGAAAGAAGCAACTATCAGCAAAACTTCTCCGAAAGAAGAAACATTCTTCAGTAGCAAATCTGCAGAAAAACAAATCTACTGAGTCAGTAGATGATCCACGGAAGCCAAAAGCAGCAACGAACAAGAAAACAAACCAAAAAGTTATGAACTCAAAGCAACAAACTTCAACTGATAAACATAAACCTTTTGACATCATGTCAGGAAAGGGAAAGGGGTAAGTCGCTACAAAGTTTGAAAAGGAATTGAAGACACAAAGACAACAAAAGAAGAAGAAAGTGATTAAATATGATAATGAGTCAAAAGAAAAGTATTGCAAATGGTGTGACATGAAAAATCACAACACTGAAGATTATTACTTTAGTAGCTATTGCTCCATTTGCAATATGAACAATCACATGACTTCAGACTGTTACTTCAACAAACAATTTTCTATTTCTAACAAAAATAACCATTCAACTCAGGAATATTATTTTAATAAAAAGAACAAGACAAGAGCACAAAGAAGAAACAACCTAAGAATGATGAATTAGAATCTCAATCCAATGATAATCAAAAAGATTCAAAATTAAAGAAACAATAAAAAAACAGAATATGACAAAACTAAAGGAGAAATCATTTGTTGATTGTATACCTTTGAAGAAAAGATAACCTCATCAGCAATAAAAACACCTCACAAAAAGGTGGATTTGACAACTAAGAAGTCAAATTCCGATGACACTTTCTTTGATACTTTTAAAAAATGAAATCATGTTTTACATTCAAAATCAAAGGATGATGAAACTTTCAACAATCAAGGATCATCATTAGCAAACAAAGAAAGAAAAGATGATTGAGGAAGGGATTGAGAAACTAGAACAAAATTTCACAAGATCATCATTAACAGAATCATCCATATCACAAACAACACATAATTAATCAACTGAACCTAAAATTAATACTAAAAATTCAAGACTCATTCATGAGGGAGTTACAAATTTTAGACCCCAATGAACACCCAATATCATTAAGGTTTGGGTTCCCAATTTTAATTGATTTCTTTAATTATGCAGGAACAATCTTGGAGAGCTGACAACAAATGGTAAGTTGACACTGGTTATTCCAGACATATGACAAGAAACTATTCTCTTCTCCATGACCTCAAACATAAAATTGCTTCTTATGTGGCATTTGATAGGGATAATAAGGGAGGTAATATAGTTGGTGAAAAAATGGTAAGTAATGGTGTGCTCAAATTTAAGAAATTAAATTACTATGAAAATTTGCAATATAATTTATTAAATGTGTCTCAAATTTGTAATCAAAATTATACCACATTATTTGATAACTCTAATTGTTACATTTTAAGCCAGGTTTTTTCAGTTCCATAAGATTGGATTCTTCTTAAAGCATCACGAAAAGGAAATACATATATTATGGATATGAACAATACAACACTCACAAGCAATGAAACATGTCTGCTATCTAAGTCATTAGAAGATGAATCTCAGTTGTGGCATAAAAGGCTTGTTAATTCCAACATGAAGAACATGAATGAATTGGTGAAAAATGACTTGGTCATTGTACTGCCAAAGAAAATTTTTTATTGTTCAAACCAGTTTTCTTCATGTTATAAATGAAAACAACATAGAGTATCACATAAATCCAAAATTATCAATACAAATACTACACCACTCAAATTGCTTCACATGGATCTTTTTGGTCCAACCAATATGATAAGCATTTGAAAAAGACAATATTGTTTAGTGATTATAGATAATTTTAGTAAATTCACATGGGTCTTTTTCTTAAAATAAAATAGTGAAACATTAGAAACATTAATGGAGTTTGTCACTAACATTGAGAATCAACTTGATCTAAAAGTTAAAAATTTTCAAGAGTGATCATGGGACGGAATTTGTTAATATTGTCTTAGACTCTTTTTGCAGGAATAAAGGCATTTCAAGGCAATTCAGTGCATCAAGAACTCCTCAACAAAATGAAGTTGCTAAAATAAGAAACATAACTCTCATTGAAACAGCAAGGAAAATGCTAGCCGATTCACAGTTGCCAATCAACTTTTGGGCTGAAGCAGTGAACACAACATGCAATGTTCAAAACAAGACATTAGTTGTCAAAGAACACAATAAAACACCTTATGATCTTTTATTTAAAAAAACCTTACATAGGATATCTTAAAGCTTTTGGGTGTCATGTATCTATTTTAAACACAAAAGAAAAATTGGGAAAATTTTCAGAGAAATCCTATGATGGTTTCTTTGTTGGATACTCTTCAACATCTAAATCATATAGGATTTACATTTCACAAAAACACATTATGGAAGAAACTCCTAATATGTCATTTGATGAATCCTTCTTTCCTAAAATTGTAAAAGGATCATCATGGTTGTTTGATATAGATACACTCACAGACTCATTTAACTCTGGTTATTTAAATAATGCAGGTTCTGCGGATACATGTTATCCATTTGTTCCTCCAAACATGAATGAAATGTCTTTATCTAATAATCCTCCAAAATTACAAACTTCAACTACCATGGAACAAGAAACACCAAATAATGTCAATAATGAAGCACAAGACCTGCCAATTGGATATACATCCTCAGATGCAAACACTTAATCAGCAGCTGCTAACTCTGCATCCGCAGATGAGTGTCCTACATCTTGAGATATGGATATTGCATCAGCAGATGTTCCATCCATATCAGTAATATTCCATACATTGGAGATGATCCATTGCATTCCAAAGAGTTAATGTCAGCAAGTAAACAAATACCATCCGTAGATGTTCCTGTAACTCCTGTAGAAGCACAAAATACATCCATAGAGGTTCCCACAGAAGAAATTCACAATGCAACAGATGTACAAACTCAGGAGGAAAATCATTCAGCTTCCGGTGATCAACATAATGACCACTTTGATTACTTCATAAATTTATCATCTGAGCTGGATCCATCAGCATCAATGAATATGACTAACTTGGAATCATCTATTCCAGTTGAGTTCATTTCAATTACAAGTATTCATAAGACTCATCCAATAAACAACATCATTGGTGATCTTACTAAAAGAACCATAGGAAGCCAAGGGGGAGTTGCAAACATCTGTCTTTTCACTTGTTTTCTTTCACAAGTGGTTCCTCCAAACATCACAGCTTCACTAAAAGATAATAGCTAGATTGAAGCTACGCAAGAAGAGCTTCAACAATTCAGAAAGCAGAAAGTTTGGAATCTAGTTGATCTACTTGAAGGACAACATCCAATTGGCAGAAGGTGTCTCTTCAAAAATAAACTAGATGATAGAGGCATAATTGTAAGAAACAAAGCAAGGCTAATTGCACAAGGTTATACTCATGAAGAAGGGATGGACTATGATGAAGTTTTTGCACCAGTTACAAGTATTGAAGCCATAAGAGTATTCCTAGCCTATGCATCATATAAGAAGTTCAATGTCTATCAAATGGATATCAAATGTGCTTTATTATATGAGAAAATTGATGAAAAAGTCTATATAGCTCAACCTCTTGGTTTTGAAGATCCTGATTACCCACATAAGGTATACAGGCTTGACAAAGCTTTGTATGGTCTTCATCAAGCACCAAAAAGTGGTATGAAACATTATCATCTTTCTTGCTCAAGCATGGATATAAAAGTGGAACTATTAATCAGAATCTCTTTCTCAAACAAGAACATCAAGATCTCTTATTTATTCAAATTTATGTAGATGATATTATATTTAGATCAACAAACAAGAGACTTTGTGTAAGCTTTGAAAAGTTTATGAAATCTAAGTTTTAGATGAGTTCAGTGAGAGTTTAACCTTCTTCCTTGGTCTACAAGTTCATTAGAAACATATATCATATTCATCAATCAATCGAAGTATATTCATCAAATATTGAAGAAGTACAATCTTGTTGATACATCTTCATGCAAAACACTTGCTTCAACAATTGACAAAATTATACCTGATCCTACAAGAAAATCTATTGATCAAAGATTGTATAGATCAATGTTAGGAGCTCTTATGTATTTAACTCCTAACAGACCTGACATAATGTTTGATGTGAGTTTTTGTGCTAGGTACTAATTAGATCCAAAAGAGTCCCATTTGAATGCTGTGAAGAGGATCTTCAAATATCTCAAAAAGGAAACCAACCTTTGGTCTATGGTATCTAAAAGATGAAGACTTCTCTCTCTACTCATATTTAGACAGTGACTATAGAGGGTGCAACAACAATAGAAATTCTATAACTGGTGGATGTCAATTTATAGGACCAAGACTTCTTTCATGGCCGTGCAAAAAGAAAACAAATGTACATATACCCATAGCTGAGGTAGAGTACATAGCTGCTTCAGCTAGTCGCTCTCAAGTTCTTTGTTTGCAAAACCAATTACTTGATTATGGTTACAATTCCTTCAAACTCCAATTCTTATTGACAATTCAGCTGCTATGTTCATCACTGCTAATCCAATGCAACATAGTAAAACAAAGCATATTGAAATCAGATACCATTTTTGAGAGATTAATTAGAAAAAGGTTTAATCAAGTTAGTCAAAGTGGATACAATAAATCAACTTGTTGACTGTTGGATCAGGAATAAGGCTGGTGCAACCAAAACCAATTCACTTAGATAATTTTGGTGCTATTTGCAAAGGCTTCCAAAGCTTAGCATGGAACTTCCGAAGGTTGTAGAGTTCTTTCGAAGACAAAGTGAAAAATCAACTTCTGAAGACAGACATCTAATACCGAAGTCAAGAGCATGCTTCCGAAGATCAAGTCTTAAGAGAACAATCAGAAGACTACTTCCGAAGTATGGAGAAAAGAAGAAGTTCCCAAGCCTTAGAAGAAACAGCCTCTTTCGAAGTATAAGTGGCTTCGGAAGTACTTGTTCTTCCGAAGCCATTTAACCTTCGGAAGACACTGCTATGAACCAATGGATAAAAGTATGGTCTCTCATACTCCGCTGCAGACCTTTGATACTGTATGGCTTCTTCCTAAAGAGCCATGTAGTTGACCATACTTTATTCCATTGTTCATCTTTTATGATAGTACAAGTAACCAACTTTAGTTGGTGACAAAAGGTAAGTTAGGGACATGTCCTGACTACCATATCTCAGATAAGACTTTATCCGAGATACCTTAAACTATAGTCTTGTAGTATAGGCTTTAGTTATAGGATCCGAGCTGGTATCAAAGTATATCCAGCTATAGGTAGTATTATATATAGGTTCTCATTGTAACTCATTCCATACTGCTTGTAAGAGTCTTGTAATACTTGAGTTGAGAAGCAATATATAAAAGTACCTTGAAAATTATCTATTGTTTTCCTTATTACTTGCTATATTGTGATTAAATCTTATTGACTCTATCTTTATCCGAGTGTTGTTCAAAGTGAGTTTGAGAGAAAAACAAAGTGTTAAGTGACCTTAACCGATCCTGCAATTAGTATCAGAGCTATTTAGGCCCTTGATTACGTGATCTAACCATCCAAATTAACCTGTTTTTCACTCCTCCCTACAACTCACTCACTCAAAATGGCCCTTAACAAATCCGAAGTAGAGATGGGAACTATGACAAAGGCTCCCATCATTACTCCTGAAAATTTCAGGTCTTGGAGC